>WOGZ01000011.1:0-285622 GCA_009733775.1 Alectoria sarmentosa
AAATATATATAAAATGTGTTAAATCTTTTATGATCGATTTCTCGCGACTTTTAAAAATTTATATTATATATTTATATAATCATTATTATAAAATAGATTTATGCGATTTTAACGATATAATAATCTCGTAAATATGATAAAGAATTATAATGTTATTCAAAAAAGAAAATAATTCGTTGAATGAGAGCAGAGGTTTCCCGGAAGCCGCTCTGCCGTTCCGAATAATGACATATTTGAATTAAATATATATCGATATATATACATTCAAATTTCATAATTTTAACATCATTGAAAAGCGCATATCGAGTTGTATAATTTACGAAATTATGAAAAAATTATATTCTTAAGGGGGTAGGGGGCAAAAGATGTAAGATTTGTATATACAAATTTTTGATGAGGGCGCTCGGGAGGCCTAAAAGCCGCTATTCGGGCGCTAACCGAAAAGCGTAGTGACTTCAGATTTATGATTGACTTCACATACAAATTCAAGATTTTTTAGCTCAGCTTTACATTATTCTTTTATATAATAAAGATATTTATTATTATTTTAAATTTTAATTAAAACGTTTCTCGTTTTAAATATATTTAATAAATTATTTATATCGTTTTTTTAAACAATAACGATTTTATTTAAAATAAAACGTTTATAAATGCGTGAATTATAATGTTACGAGTTTTTATATAATAACTTATAATTTCGTATAATTAAATCGATATTTAATTTTTTAAATATCGTTTTAACGATAATAATATAAAAATTAATATTTTAAAAAAAAATCGATAAAATTATTATTTAATATTATTATAATAATTATATTTAATAATATTAATATAAAAAACGCGATCGAAAAAAAATTATATCGTATTATAAATTGTTTTTAAATGTTATTTATGATGTAAAATTATTTAAAAATCGATTTTTCGATTTTTGAAAACGTTAAAGCGAGTATATAAATAATAATCGCGCTTTAAATTTTACACGTAAATGAAGTTATCGAATAATTAATAATAATTTATTATAAAATTATCGAAATAACATTATTATATTAAATGTTATAAACGCGATATTTTTTATAATTATCGACTAAAATTTTAATATTAAATTTTAAAAAGTGTAATATATTGTTAATATCACGTTTATTAAAATTAATAAAATTATTTATATTCGTTTTAACGCTTTTTTAATACTTTTCATTTTCGTTTTAATTATTATTTTCATTTTCGTTTTATAAAACGTTTATTTTAAATGTAACGACTTTAATTTTATTATTATTATAATATTATTTAAATATTTTATTTATAAACGACGTCGTATTATATCGATCGTAAATTTAATTTATAAAATCGAGATTATATCGTAAAACCTTTATAATATATAAATAACGCGCAATATAATTTGTTAATTTTATTAAAAGTTAAATAAATTAAGTAAATTAAATAATTTTCAAAAAAGAGTTAAAAGGCGAATTGTTAAAAAAGTCGATATTAAAAAAGCTTATTAATAAATCTCGTAGTAGAGAATGCTTTATATCAATTAAAACATTTTTCGATTATTTAAAAATGTAAAATACGCGTAATTAAATAAAAGATAAAATAAAAAGCGAAATAAAAAAAAATAACGCGTTTTAAGAAAATAAAAATCGAATAATTTGAGAGAAAAAAGATTATAAAAAAGAAAAATCTGTTTTAATTCTTTTAATAAATCTTTCACGTTTTTTTAAAATAATAATAATTAGTTTTTTAATGATAGTTGATATTTTGTCTCGATTGTCGACGAAGAAAAACTCGTTTAAAAAACGACGTTTACACGCGCTAATACGAGTCTCAAAAGAATGTTAAAAAACGATTATAATATTTAAAATTCTTCGTAACATAAAGACGAGGCGTATTAATAATAAATATATATATATTTATAATTAATTAAACGATTAATTGAATAATAGAAATATTACGCGTGATTTCGCATTTAATAAATAAATAAATAAAACGAAAAAAAGATTAATCGATCTCGAATAAATTTTATAAAACTTTAAAGTTAAATATTTAAACATTTATTCACTTTATAAATATTGAATTAAATATCGATATTTTTACGTCGTTGAAAAGCGTAAATTAAGTTTTATAATTTACGAAATTATAAAGAAATTATGTTTCTAAAAAAGTAGAAGATAAAAGATGTAAGATTTTTATATACAAATTTTAATAAAATCGCTCGAAAGATTTTAAAACGCTAATTTAACGCTATTTTAAAAAACGAAATTAGATAAAATTTATAATTAATTGCATATATAAATTTAAAGTATTTTAACTTAACTTTATCTTATTTTTTTTATATATTAATTCGATTTAATTAAATTAATTCTTATAATTAAATTAATTTTTTAAACGTAATTTCGATTTAAAATCGTTAAAATATCGAAATTATTAATTATATATTTTAAAATATTCGTAAAAATTATAAATTGTTTAATAATATAATTATATATTTTTATAAAAGTTTTATTAAATTTTTAATAAATTTTTTGAAATTAAAATAATATATATTAATTAAAATTAAATCGTTAACGAAAAAAATAGCTTTTTATTATTTATTAAATTAATAAACGTTTTTAAATTAACTTTTTTATTATTTTATTATTTAAAGTTGAAAAAAAATTATATAATAATGTTATTAAAAAATTTATAATAATTATAAAATTTATATAATAAAACACGTTTATAAATTAAATATATTGAATTTAAGATACTCGATTATCGTATTTTTAAAAACGAATATAACGATAAACGTTATTATATATCACGCATATCTTTTATTTCGCTCGATTCGAACAATTTATATGCTCTTTTTTAACGCATTTAATATTCAATTCGCTTAATCTTTAATATAACGATTAATAAATCGCAAAATCAATTTTTATAATAAATCGATTTATGTTTATAATCGAAGATCTTCGTTTATAATTAATTATATATAATTTTAAATCGAATTATTAATAAAATCGATTTATTTATTATAATTTTAAATGATTTATTAAAAAGATAATCGAATTATTCGATTAAATATATTAAAAATAAAATTATTAAATAAATGCTTTTTATATAATAATAAAAATAAATTATATATATATAAAAAGTAAGTAAAGTTCGATTAATCGACGTTATTTAAATTCGTTTCGTTTTTATTTATTTCAAATATTATAAATTTAATTTATAAATCTTAATTTATAATTTATAAATCGTTTAAAATTATTTTAAATACGATCGATATTTTATATAAAAGCAATTATAAAAAAAAAGAATCAATAAAATTAAATATTATTTTTATAAGAATATTTCGGCTATTACTGAGTTATAGATAAAAAGAATTCGGGGATATCGCGCTTCATGAGCGATACGCCCTATTTGCCCCTATAAGGGCCGCTTTACCCCCGCTATAAACTATGCCGTCTAACAACTATCCCCCCTTTTAAGGCCACGTCCTCGTGTCCCGAAAAAGAACTGATTCGAAGGGACCTGCCCCCTGATCAGCGAACCCAACAGACCCGGAATTTCTTCTTGAAAATCTCCATCACACTCGTCTACAGCTCTTCTGCCGCCTCCCATAGAGCTTGATGCATGCATGTTATCGCCATGTTTTGTCTGAACTGGCTTCTTGATGTAATAGAGCGGTAGACCGGTTATCTCATAATAATTCATACCATTTCCTTGATTTCTGGGACGGGTTCATAGCTGAAAATGAGAATTAGGCACTCGAAGTAACTTATACCTACACCGGCGCGTGGGCTGACTGGTCCCGCAGTCTAGTAATTGGCTGTACGATCATGAGCATTTGAAATAGAGCATTTATCAACGTATTTCTTGCTCCTTTTGTGACTCTGATCGGTTCTTGTTTCTAAGGTATTGTGGCCTCGCGGCGCATCAATTTCTTAGCCGAAATATAGCTGAGCAAAACGCTATTTATCACTAATGATAGATCAATTTAAGAATTTATAAGGGTCTCTGTCGACCAAATTCCACATGAAACGGCACATCAGAATTATTGGTAAAGAAGAAGCCAACAACCGCACCTCTTAGATGATCTCTATAATCTCCGGCTCATCCGCAAACCAGTCAAACTGCACCTCTGCAGGCTGTCCATCTTTAACATGCTCTTCGAAAAGGCGTCCTTTACGGTCCCCGTGAAAGGAGAATCGTCCGACGCGGGAGTATGTTCTCCTCTCCGGAGAGCTCCACCGAAGAACCAGTCCCTGGCAGGACCTTCTGCCCCTGTCGTTGCTCCCAGAGATCTCTGCAACTATACAGCCAGCGGCTTCCTCTACTTCGTCAATCTCCGCCTCTTTAACATCACAGTCCATCTGGGCGGTAGCAAAGCAAACGAAGGACTTGCCGAAGCCTAGAATCATCACCTCATCTTTGAATTTTCCGGGAGATCTCAATGACACCTTGGTTCTTATTCCTCGAGCAGTACGAGCAGCCAGTATTAGTCGGCCAGAGCCCTCACGGATCAAGCCGTAGGGTGCTGTTTCATTTGCAAGCTCCGTCTCGTAGCCGAGAATCTCTGCAACGCACTCGGATGGCCTACACGGATAGCCAAAGTTGACGGGCCCGTTCACAGAGAGCCATGACCATGAAGGGTCTTGGTAGGTTGTTGGCTGAGGTATATTCTTGGGACTCATATGGCTATTTTCAATCCTCCACAGCAGGCCAGAGTGGAAGCACGACTTCCAGAGACCAGCAATGTACTGATCCTTGGATGATTCAGCGAAGGTTTGCGCAATTCCAGAAATTGCCAGCGCGCGATCGGACGAGAGTGTCAATGCTCGCTCGGTGAATGTTTCGCATATATTTCTCCAAAGCTGCATAGCCGTTGAATACTTCTTGAACTGGCTGTTCCTTGGTCGGCCATAAAAGTCAATCGTGAACTTGGTGGTGCGGATATTCTCAAGGTCCAAGGCTTCTGTCTTTCGCTTGCTGCTGAAGTTCACATCCCTCTTCCAGCCATCCGTAAAACCTTCGAGGGAGAACCCCGAAGATCTTGTTTCTGGACATATCCATCTCGTTTGCCGAGAGCCGAATTCAATGATCCTAGTGGATAACAACCGCTCCTGAAGGGTCCAACCCCTTTCGTCGATTGGCTCTACCGATTCAAACCCGTCATGGAGCTTTACGAGAGTGATAGAACCAAGTACACCGTCAATGCAGCGATACGAAACATTGGCGCCTTCTCGAGGGCCAGGAAATCTTTCTCCCAGAAATCCATCGGTGGCCGAGGACGATCGGGCCGCTACTATAGTGACCGTAGCGCTACCATAGATGGAGGTCATTTTGGCGATCTCAACAGATTTGTCATTAGAATCATCCTGGATAATACAAAGAGCATCTATCCAAACGTACTGAAGTCCCATTCCCTGACAGACCTTTGCGGCATCTTTGATCGTTGGCGGTTGCTTCTCGAACGGAATCACAGCTCCATACGAAACAATATTGGAGCTGAGGCATTTCATAGGCTGTTCACCGCCCCAGCAGTAACTAAGCGCGGCAAATGGAACACGTCCTAGTTCTTCCGTCTGGCGGAGTCGCAAGCTGATATTTTCCCATGTGCCCGTAATTTCGATAAGCCGCGTGGGCATTACACCTAGCATTGTTTTGCAATTGTGATGTTCCTGGCAATTATTTAGCCACGAAGAGATTCTCACAAGATTTGCGCTTGAGCCCGGGTATCTCGCGATGGGCCTGTTCGATACGGTGCTTGAGGAGGGATCTTCTGGTTGTGCAAAAGCCTGGAATCCATGTCTTGTTCGGAAAACCACTTTTTTTGTTACGGGATCCCACAAGCCGAAGAATTGGATGAGCTCGATATCAAGCGGGTTTCCAGTGCCTTGGTACGTTGAAGCCCACAGACGACATTGGTTCAGAGAGTCTCCTAGGCTGGTACGAATCTTGTGTAGTGTGTTTTCTGGGCATGGCCTCCCCAGCCATTCACCAAACCACAGCGACGACTCTCTGAAGGCCCACCCTAGTTTCTGATTCGGGTCATCGACTATTATATCTCTATCAGCGAGACTAAGAATTGTCTCCCGGGAGATCCACTCATCGTCCATGATCCATTTGAACAGCTGACACCCAGCCGCAGCGCCGGTGCAAAGTTCACCAAACGTGACATCGAACAACGCGCCTTTTTCAGCCATGTTCATCTCATCCCTTTGATTAGTCTCTGCTTGCGACTTCACAAACAAGGTTTCTTTCTCCAGCTTGTCATGGAGATCGAAAGTCGCCTTCTCCGCCTTTTCAAATTCGGGGCGGAGATCGAAAACGACCTTCTGACATTGGGCACATAAATGCGGTTGGAATTGCACTGCGTCCATTGTGAGACAAGAGAGAAGCAGAAACGGTCGTGAAATATAAGAGAATGGGTATTTATCCGGTGACAAAGGCAAATTAATATAGAGCACCATGAGCTTGAGGTTAGGTATTTCGATATCGTGAGCGCCGGGGAATGCTGGTGCACTGCCTCGTTGACTAGTAGACCTAATACAGTCTTGGCAGTGGCTTGCAGGCAGAGTAGCCGAGAAAATGTGGCTGAGACTTGACTGCAGGAGAGAAATGACGTCGGCTAATTTCGATGATCCCAAACCCAACCCCTTTCTAAATTTACTTTTGTCAACCAGAGATATATATCTCTTCAGCTCATCTCACACAATGGAATCTCTCACAATTAATAACTGTAGCAGTCACCCTCAATACTCTCGCGACTTCTTCTTTGCTGCTCAAGATGCCCAACACGGGAAGACCAAGTCGCGGATGCCATGGCCGCAAAATCCGTAAAGTCAATGTGGGTTCGTGGTTGGGCAATTATGGTTACAGTCCAACTGATGAAATCGATATCTGCCAGTGCGATCAAGACATTCCTTCCTGCCGACGATGCCTAAGGAACGGGAAACAGTGTTCGGGGTATCCACCTGTTGCTCAATCATTTCGCAATACTTTCAGTGGTGACGTGCACGAGCAACATAGCCTGCAACCTCAATCCTCAAACTTCGTCGGCGTTCGGAGAGTCTCCATACCTCCTCCGATGCCTACGGACTGGCTCAATCAATCCGTGTGCATGTTTTTCCACGACTATGTGATCCTGCCCAACGAGTCCACCGCCGGCTTTGGGTTCCTCCAGGGCGCACCGGAAATGTGGAAAAAACAGTAGGACGGCAACGCATCTCCGTTGAAAGAAGCTGTCTGTGCGGTAGCTTTGGCGAGCTTTGCGCATCGGTCGAGTTGTTTTGATCATATGGTACCTCAGTCCAGGCAACGCTACGGCAAGGCGCTCCAACTGCTCTCAACAGCTCTGCGCGACCAGAAAGACCTGAAAAAAGACAGCACCTTAGCCACAGTCCTCTGCCTGGGTATTTACGAGGTATTTGTACTATCCCGGAAGTCTATGGGCATTGCCAAATACGCTGACCTATCGTACAGGCTGTCAGTGGTGACGTGCCTTTAGGAGCAACAAACTGGGGCTCTCACGTTGATGTATTGGAGCATCTTCTTCGCGCTCGGCTTAGCGACGGAGTTGAGTCCACAAGCTCGGAGCTGTGGTCTTACAACGCTCATGTCTACCTGGTATGTTTGTGGCAGGGCTTGAAGATCACCATTCTGATGCGCGAGGCTCTAGCAGCAGAGAAATCTCTCGCAATGGAATCGACCTAGTAAAGAAGCTGAGTTCTTAGTCAGCAATATGCGTCGGGATTATTCTGTGAAGCGGCTTGGCGGCCTTGTTTGTGAGACCTGTCACATGCTTGCGAAAGCGTACGAGTTTTTGAGCCAAACCACATTTGATGCCGATTCCACCACCACTCTTTTAGAGATTACTCGATTGAGCAACCTGCTCGACCAAAGACTGAGCGCATGGAGCAACGAAGTTTCGCGCGATTATCGGTTCACCAGTATCGAGACGCCCGATGGGTTTATTTGCCCTTCAAATGACTCGGATCCGCGGTCAAGAAACACGATCCATGTCTACGGTGACCCCGTGATAGCGTCGATGTGGAACGTCTATCGCGGCACACGCATAACTCTATTGTACGGTCTGATGAAATGCTTGACGGGAGGACAGCAATGCGGCGCGATAGATTCGGATTGCCCGGAGATCGTTGACATGAATCGTCAAAGCCTCGACACTCTCCACGACTTATTTAACGACATATGCGCCAGCGTCCCCTATCTTCTCGGCGAAATCGACCAGCAAGGTAACCTGCAACAGTGCCGGCAAAGCAAAGCTGTAGGAGGCTTTCTTTTACTCTGGCCTCTGCGTACGACACTATTTCTAGACATGGTTGACCCAGTACGGAAAGCTTGGATTACAAAGCAATTGGAGCACGTCAAGTATTCACTCGGAATTCAGCGGGCAACGGATCCTTTCCCACAATTTCCCAAGGGCAAGCGATAAACTCAAATATATATGTCCTTTGTTTTTACTATTGGAGCAATTCACTCTCGGCGGCTTCCCCTAGAGCGAGTCCTATGCATGGACGTGGCCAAGGCTCCATCTTTTGTGTAAATGACAAACTACCTTCCGTCAAGCAACCTTGTTTTACAAGCAAACTGGCAACACCCTCCTTATTTCTTGACTACATCCTTTCAGCGCTATGGACCAAGCCCGAATATGGTGGCGCATCAGCGAGGTCAGTCTTACCCAATACTTGCCCATTAGACACAAGCTCCTCCTTCGCCATCCCACGCCCGCGAGTCAATCTCTTCGGGGCCACAAAAATGCCTTTCAGAAGATCGGTTATATTCAACGCTGCAAACAAAGCCTCGACTCCCAAGAATCCCCCAAGGTATTGTGGCTCAACATGAGGACCCCGATGATTCACCTCGATCAGATCGCTTCCCCCAGTGTACGGCTTGATCGAATACGTGAATTGGAAGATGATGGAGAAGAGTAGCATCTCCCCGCATATTATCAATGAAGGTATAGTGACTGCAAGGTCTGCGAATGAGAGGTGGTTATTTGCATGGAGATGACCGCTCGATGCAAGGAAAGAGAAAAGCGCCTAGCGAAAGTAAAAGTCAGCACGGTCGTTGAGCATCTATGATTGAAGCTACCTACCGATTGAATCCATGATAGAAATACTATCCCCTTGAAGGACACCAGCTTTAACAGGGGTTTATGCTGCGCCGTCAAGCTTTTCGTCGAGCCGTGGAACCGCAGCACCGCGGTGATCGCGCAGGTTGTCGTCAAGGAACTTAGGCTAGATATCTGCACCAAACATTAATGACCCCTTCCGGTTTCATTTACGAGGTGCTGGACTAGAATATCTGTGGAATTGTCAAGCCATCACTCACCCAGACATGCGCGAATTGAACTTTGTTAGACGTCGCGCAGTAAACTCCCGCCGCCTCCGTGATCTCCTGCGCCACGGTTATGACGGTCATCACGACGGGCTGCTGGAATACGAAGAACCAAGATCGCTACGTGTTCACTCATCAGCAACGTGCACTTGCACAGCGATTTTAGGTCGAAGCAACACAAACATTGTACACTCCCAGTTTCCCCTTCTCTTCCAAAATCTTCTCTCTCTCCTCGTCATCATCGGAGTTCCATACGCACAACAGCAGATAGAACCCAGCTAGCGCCCAGGCCTCATACACATTCGCAAGCGGAACCAGATAAGCCGCTTTCGTCTCGAGTAGCACAGCAAGGAAGGAGACAATAGCGAAGACAGGGATCGTGAAAGTGATGCGCATGATCCTGCGGGTGGGTTCATCAGTGATCTGATGCCAGTAGGCGAATAGTGAGTCAAGGGGCCTTACTGCTTTTGCTCAAGCGGAGTAGAGAAGTGTAATGCGTGGCTCATTATCAGGATAAAGGAGAGGAGGCATGCGACGCCCATCATGGCCCCTGCGGCTATGATAGCTATCCTGTGGAAGGTCAAGCTGGAGACGATGGGGACGATCGCTAGGATCGAGGATGCCGTTAGTGGGTGGGTGTCTAGAATGGATGGGATTTTCTTACGAGGGCCAAGTTCATTGGGGATTGGGCATGTGTGGTTCCAGGAGTGCGTATGCAAACTCGAGCTCGAACTCTTGAACAGGCTTCGAGAAGATAGCATGTTGCTAGGTAAAGTATTGATGTCAAGGGGTCCTTTCGTGACGAGTCGGAAGATGGAATACAAGAAAGATCTGTTCTCTGGTAGGGGGGGGTGACACTGGCATTTTATATATCTTCTCCTGGATCGTTCCCTGATCGACTTTATGAAAACTGAGGCACGGGTCTAGGCTAAACGCGGTAAGTCGGCCGAGATTCTCAATCAGGTTAGCGTTCCGATCCGACCTCCGCCAATCTAACTGTCGTCGAATTAGCCGCTCGAGACCACAAGATTGATCAATGGCAGCCACGGCATGAGACATATCCAGCTCGCAAGGATAGATCAGCTAGAAGTTGAAGTACAGTCGCTGTGGTCAGCTTGTTTCTTCCCTGTGTTTTTATCTCCAACGTATCAACGACTGAAATTATCCACCAGCCGGAAGCAGAAACCTATAAGTCGTATAACGCTGTACTAGTATCAGGGATGCTTCATCACTGGTTGGTATAAGAGCGTCGCCTGATAAGCCTCGGGATGTGGAGTCAAGTATCAATCTTACCAACCAGGATCGAGTGCCTTAATTCAAATCATTGAAACCATCAGATCCGGAATCCCTGGAGACGGCAACAGAGAAGGCTTATCTTTCATCGAGATCAACTGACCATCCAATGTAGAAGTGGAAGCGCATACGCCGTAGCTGAGCGTGGCTCGAAAGACTCCTGGCTTGAAAGCGTGTAGCAAAAACCTTGTCATTGCATTAACAGAAGCAGCATATGCTGGAGATTGTGTGACAGAGCGCAGAATTGTTTGAAGGCTTGTTGGGTATACTCAAGCTAGCATGAGTGACTATCTTAGGCGAATGCTTCTCTTCGCCTTATCGTTGTCTTTCCAACTCCAATTCAACAAACTCGCCTCGCCATCACAAGCTCCTGATCATCACCTCATGATGTTGAGATACTGTGATCTCTCTTCCTCATGTCTCCCTACTAGGACATCAGTACCCGTGTACCTGATGGTAATCGCATTGAGAAGAATGTGGCGAGCGCGGCCATTTCCATCGAGAGGACGGTGAACGAGAACGAAATCAGCACATTTACGCACTGCAAGACAGAACGGATCCAGTGCGCTATGCTACTTGACATTTTCAATTTTATTGTTCGACTCCAATAGAAATTTACTCACTAGTTTTGGAACCCTTCGAGATGCTGTGAGATGAGTACCATCAGCCTTGACCTCTGCGCCCATTTGTTTTGAGCCCGGCTGGCGTACATATTTACGGTAATCACTGGTCGATTCTTTTCAAGACTTACCTTGCTTTGGGTGAGAGATGTTTCCACTCAGATTCAGTGCGTTTCTTCAATTTTATCCTCTGTTAACGGCCTTTTCCCAGTGACCAAGGCATTTTTAACAAACCGCAAAGCTCTTGCATACTGGGTCACCTTCAATCTGGTCTGCAGAATACACTGCTTGGCTTCTTGGGCATTGAATTTGGCCCCCAAGTGCTTCTCGAGCTGCACATAATAACTGTCATTTCGTGCACGATGTCAGCCTCCTGGCCCTTGACAACTTTCAACCAATCTCATCGTCTCAGCTAATTTCAGGCCCACATTCTCGATCATGCTAGACTCGAACATTATCTCTTGGGTGCATTGGGACCTAATACTCGCCGCTTCTTCGGGGCTATCTTTCCTGAGATCCTGAATATTATTGAGATCCGGAGGGTTTCCTTGAGTTGTTTCTGTCGCCTCAAGTCTTTTTACATACCGGATCTGTGTCGCTCATGCGAACAGTAATGGTCAATTTGTGCTCGCCTATGCCCTTCACCCAGATCAGGTAACGTCCTGTTAATTGGCCTTGGCCTTGTTCTGCGTCTTGCCTTGCGCTACTTGCTCGATCGGCTCTCATCTTGATTCTTGCATCGAGGTCCCGCCAATAAGGCACAGGTTCGGCTTATGACTTGAGCAATGTGTTCAATAGTCCAGAGTAGCAGCGCTTCCTCCAGCTCTCCCACTGAATAATATCGCCGGGTGCCCTTGAACAGCTATTGGCCAAGCTGGCCATCCTCCATTGTGACCATAGCCTTAGTGCGGAGTGTTGGTCAGGAGGACCTCGGTGGTGTAATTTTCAGGTATTCTACAAGAATATCTGCATGCCGAGCACTGGTTACAGAGATGGATAGGATTACGATCGTTCAAAACTACCCAATTTTTCCCGGTTGGTGAACAGTGTAAATTTTGGTCCAACGCGTGGTTGAAATGCCTGGCTTGAAAAAGTGGAAATCGACAGATTGCAAGCACCTGCGAGAAATCAGAATGAATTTGATTGACACAAGACTGGGGCCATGGTTAATCCTTGTCCCGATGTCACTGGCCAAAGATTCGCCTAGATAGTGGAGGTCTCTTCTTTCTTGGAAGGGGCGGCGCCGCTATTCATGAAAGATTATTGAAGGTCGCGAAGGATCCTTAGCCAAAGTGCCAAAACCCGCAATAAACAATACTCAGGGATTCACGGTGAACACCTTATATCGAGCAGTGACCATGTATCAACGTCAGCTGCGCCACAGTTTTTAGGAAGCTTGATTCCGATTCGCGGACAGCTTTCCGCTCGAATAGGTTATGTGTTGTTAAGTCCTTGCGTGTGGCAACCTCGAGTCCGTCACTAACCTGCCCAATGATTGGCTCCCAGAAAAATCAAGCAGTGGCGCAGATTATTGTCGAGCTGCAAGCAGCCGTTGCTGCGGAGGAAGGTTTGCACTTCAGATCTATTTAAAGACCAGGACGAGGCCGAATATTATCGTGACGCTGTCGGCGGACCTTGTATGTTTATCCGTCTTGGCGAAAAACACACACCGCCTATCGCCCTGCCTCGAAATATGTTTCATCGGTAGCACTGCCCACATATCCCATCGTAGACAGTACTCTTTCTGATATTTGAATCGTGGAGGCAAATGCGGTGGCAGTGAACGCAACCTCCTTTACATGACAATATGATCTCGAGAAATGCTCAGATTCCGTCTACCTTTGCTTCCTTTTCTCCATGTCACGCAGTGATATCTCGCTTCTCTTCATCTACCATCCTCTTCCACAGCCTATTTGAGTCATTACTGCCGCGCACTCGAAATCTCTAGCTTCCATAACCAAAGTCGTCAGAATGTTCACTGTTGCGAGCAAGAAATGTGTCAGCATCCTCCGCTTTACGCCGATCATACTTGGATCTATCCTACTCTTCTCCTTGACCGACTTTGGCTTGGCCGTCGCCTATGCTAAACAGCTCTACAAGGCTCCGCTCGATGAGAGCAAGTGGGATTATTCCAAAGACGAGCATTGGTCTACTGCGTGAGTGATGCCTTGGTTCCATGGTCCGCTCATTCAGGGTACATGCAATTATCTCTGGTTGTTGCATACTCCTTTGTGCTGGAAAACCAGCCCTCGATCTCTTCGCCCTTCACTCTGGCCGCTAGGTAGCCACCCACTTTCAGCTAACGAGTTGAGTAGCTGGTTTGTCCTCTACTTTGGATTCTTCCCATTTCTCAGCTTCACTCACGCCTTCATCGATGCCGCCCTCTTCTTCTTCGCGCAGCTCAACCCAATCTGCACTCTTTTACTTTCGATTCTCGTCTTCGTCGGCTGGATCATCCAAGTCTCTTTTTGGTGTCATTGCGATTATACCCCAGACTCCGACACATGCTACCAATTCTACATCGTGGGAAATCCATACTCCGATATGAGTGGCAGCCTGAGTGGAGTCTCTGATGGGATCACCGCTACGAAAGTGGCCTTTGGAATGATTGTGCTCACCTTGTAAGTCTCATTCCTCTGTCGATCGCTTTCACGCTATCGCCGCCTGCATGTGAGACAATTCAGAGGCGTGATCTCTGGCTTCTTGGAACTGACCGTTACTAGTTATATCGCGTACCTGGTACTGGCCACCATCGCAGTGCATGAGATGAGGAGTACGGATCATGTCAGGATAGATGATGATGAAGAGCAGGATCTTGATAATTGCTACCCTATGGAGGATAGACAAATAGCCTCTTCTTCCTTCGAACACCTCACGAGTCTAAGCAGATTCTTGGGAGCAGGTACAGGCACGTGAGCCTATGTCGATTCAGTCCGGATTCTATACTACTTGGGCGATACTGTGGGTAAGCTTGCACGCAAAGGCTTGTTGGAGTTGATTATTAGTACGGTCCGGGTGGACTCCCCTCAAAGGGTTGGATATTGATGCCACGAAGCATCGAAGGTTTTTGACGAAGGACTCCGAATGAAATTACGTTTGAGAAGTCCCAATACAAGTCGCACGGACTGTGCGTCTACTTCCGAGAACTCCATAAGCCGAATGTTGCCGCTACTACGTACATTACTGAGCCATTGAATCACTGATCGTGTTTCTCCTCTATCATTGAGATCCAACACCGTATTCATTAGCTTATAAGCTGAAAACTCCACATCCACATAGTAGTATACCGTGATCCGCGAAATCAATGTCATAACCCTGCAATACCTCCTTTCTGCGGCAAGTAAAGGATTTTGTACGATGGGACCGATTCATTCTAGACATTATGAAGTTTTACAACGCGACTGGCAATGCATTAGAGTGAAGAACGTTTGCTGTCCCCAACGTTTATCGATGTGAGACACTACGTAGATTCAAGCCTTTTCAACACTTCATGCTTTGACCCATCTGATATCAAGCCACTGAGTTACTTCTTATTTAGATTCTCTCGGTGGAAGTGTACGTGGGTCAAACAACCCAACACTAGGACTACAGTCACAGGCGCGTCCTTCACGGAAAATCGGACGTTGTCTTGAATAATTCTCTGTGATCTCAAATTAGTAATCAAACCAAAGAATCTCGGTATTCTCGACTTTGATATAGGACAATACGCGCACGCAAATCAAGGGCAGGAATTTGTGACACAATCATATTTTCATAAGCCATTAAGCGCATCTTGCACCTCGAAAACATCCCCTTTATCAAAAAAATCTACCAAGATACCTTTCGGAGCCCGACCATGTTGTTTTTGGCACAAATCGACTTGAGCGTCGATACTATCGGTGCCTGTCGCAGCATTCGTTTTTCGGGCATCTCGTCTATCAGGTATATCCATACCCAGCATCAATGTATCAAGAAAATGGTTGATGATATACATGCGCTGGTAAGCTCGAGAGGGGTCTTCGGCAAGGCCACCTGGTCGATCGATGATGCATTGTGGAAAGGACGGGTCAGTCATGTCGAAGGGCGTCTCCCAGAAATATAAGAACTCAGGGAGAATATAAGGCACTATATCCAGGGCTCCGTAGTCGAGAAAAGCAACCAGTCGAGTACCATTTTCGATGAGCTCTCCAAGAGTTGGCCATGAGTCCAGAACGGACGGGTCGTGGCTCGGTCCTGGAATGTAGGCATACGGCTGGATACCGCTCGCAGTGAAGACCTCGTCAAACTCGCTGACTGGGACATTGTCGCCATTGGTAAGCAACAATGTAACCACCTCTTTCGGATGCGTATCCAGCCATGCTTTGACCACTTCAAGGTATGATGCCAAGCTTCCTGCGTCTTTGAGGAAACAAGAAGTATGGCAGAGGCTGAGTGTTCCGAAAACGTTGCGGTGGGTCTGGCCCTGCAAAAAGCGGACGCCTGCGTCCAATTGGCCTGCCACATCGACGACTTGGTCGTCCGTCGGTAAGATACCCACGAATGCCGAATCGTGAGTCGCTATTTGGGTGATATTTGAGTACTTGCGGTCGCAAAGCTCGATGTGGCCATTGCAGCCAACTTGGGCTTGAGGATGGATGTGAATTACCATTGGTGCCAGTTCTTCCATGAAATTAATAATTGCTATCGCCAGGATAGTAGTGCATGCTAAGCAAAGGAGAGTATAGTTGAATATGATTTTGAAGCGCACCTCGGTGTTGCGGATCCGCATTTTTCTGCGCACCCTGAGTGAGAATGAATGTGATTGTGATGGTAGCTGTTGACAAGTTTGGCGGGTTCCACAATGCCCTTATGCTTGAGCCGTATTGTTTCTCCAGAATGAAAGGCATTGAAAACAAAACAACCTAAACGTTGTCTGTCTCTACAACGGCTTTCAGCCCCAGACAATGCTGGTTTAGCAGCTGTATACTACCAGCATTGTTCTGCTAAACAACCTTCCTGAAAGAGCAACAATGCAATTTTGACTTTTGTTAGGTCCATATAATCTTCACATAAGCCGTTGCGGACCTCAACACAATGGTATTCTCTGAATACTTTGTGTGGAAGTCAGCGCTATACGATCGCATCTTTGAATATTCATTTCCTCTTCCCTGTGGTAAAAGCGCTAGACCAAGAAAGGTTCCAGTCTACAAGTAGTTCACATCTACTAATAGTCACGGTTCCATGTCAGTAATCGAGATGATAAACAGAGTTAGTCCCAAAACAGAGGCTCTTGCCTTTATTGCCGACATGAATATTCTATGCTTCCCCCACTCGTTACCACGAGAACGAAGTCAAAGAAGCAAGACTTCAACTTCAAATCTCCGAACACTTTACGTCCCGTTACCCTATGTAAACCAGGCAAAGAGCATCTCGAGAAGTCATCTCAAGTTGGCAATGTTGATCTAACGAGTGTCTTTGCAGGACTCTTCACTAGCCATAACGGGGAGATTACGAGCAGAGAGCGAGCAATAACAGCTCAATGAGAGCTACCCGCGGGAACTGGGTGGCCAGAACTTTCTCCGATAGATCCAAGACAGCCGTTGAGATTGTCGGTATCTTGTAGGAAAACATCGCTTTTTTGGGCCTAAGTGATTCGAAAGCATTACATAACTAGAAAGTCCGAACCATGTCTTGAATGCTGACACATTAGGAATGATCGTTTCGCCCCTATCCAGAGGATTAGAGGTAGCGGATTATTTCACAATTGAGCACATGAGTCCTCCTTGGAAAGATTACAGACAAGGATATTACCTTGTTCCCCGTGCGCGTTATCATTTCGATTGCAGACAGGATTCCCTAGTATTGAAGGTAGAAAAAGGAAATCCAGAGGTTGGAAATTGTCTGCCAAATCCGAAATGGTCCTTGTGTGTGAACGCTGTGGGGTGATGGTCCATGCCCCTGGAGCTATCGTACCCTTGAAATCTCTTGCTCGTATTCATCATGTAATATAAATACGTCGCACATTGCCTGCATGAAGGCCTCTGCAGTCTAGGATCAGAACCCAAGCACGCCAGCAACACCCTTGCCACCGTCCAGGTCGTCAGCTTCCTTCCTCAACACATCTGCTCTAAACTTTCTGAAGGCCGTCTCGATTCTCGCCCTACTTTCCGGATCCTTGGTTATAGTGCGACCGGTCGAGGCGCTGCCGGTGAGAAGGCCGGTTTCACCACCCAAGAAAAGCCCTCCGGCGCTAAAGAAAAAGTATGTAGCTATGTCTCCAAGATTTGTCGGCTTCAGAAGAGAAGCAATGTCCGGAATAGCTTCTATACATCCCCGGCAAAGGTAAGCTCGTGCGAGCCACAAACAAGGCGGTGAATACATGTGACACAAGGCGTGAGACGAGCTAAGGCCGGGAAACAAATGTACGTACCCTCTCTACCATCAGCAAACTTTACATGCGTAGGCTTCTCTGCCGTACGAAAGGCATTGAACATCTGGGTCCTGCTCCTCCTAATCCTGAAGGCAAGTAAGAGGCCTAGACCCAAGCCAAGGAGCGAACCGACGGTTGCATGGGTACCCATCTTATTGGCAGCATTCTTCAGAATGTCACGGTCAGAGTCTTGCAGGTCATGCTTGAAGTGCTCTTCGGCGAGCTTGCTTATGTCCTCGCCCGCGTTCTTGCGGAGTACAGCGAAGGAGTCAGTGGACATTGCGACAGGGTATCAAAGAGTTCGCTTCTTGTTCACAGGAACGAGTAGACCAATTTCGTCGAGGCCCCTAATTAAAAAAAATTATGTAGGAAATTGGAGGTAAAGAGTAGTTGTAAAGGTATTTTGAATGAAAAGAAGTAGAATGTCTTTCCGAAATTTGACGTCATTGCCGTGAAACTTATCCGCACTATGTTGTACACTTTTACTAGCGCTCGTACTGGTCGTTTAATCTTGCCGTTCGGATTGTTTTGCGTCGTCGAGCAAAGCACCTTTATTCTGCACAACGACGAGTATGATCGAGGAAATCGCAACCTCCTGGAAACGAATTAAGGAGCGCGATAGATTTGGAATATAGTATTTGCATAGCGTGCATCCTCTGTGCTTCTATTGATTTTCTCCACCCCCCCCCCAAACGCGCCTGATCCATAGCATCCATTTTCCACCGCTTTCATAAGATCTGGACAATCACAAGAACCTTCACCAAGGCTAGTATCCTGGTAGGCTCACGAGCTCCTCAGGACATCGGTATTATCTTTGTCGTACAGAATGTCGTTGAGTTGCTGAAGGGGCAAGATGATGTCTTCATAGAAGCACTGTTGGACCTTGACATCCTCCAGGCTGAGAGGAGTTCGGAGAGTACTCAAAGTGCCTCTTACGCACCTGAGAACTACTTCAGCATATTTGTCATTATTATTGTCCTTGATGGCGTTCTGGTTCACGAGCCGGGTGGCAATCAAGAATTCCGTGAAGCCTGGTAGATCGGGGTCGCCGCTTTCCTTAAGTGAAAGGATGGGTGCGCCAAATGAAATCTCGATCAAGGCCACCCCTAGGGCAAAGATGGCCTCGTTGGCAACACAAGCCCCTGACTGCGTGGTTAGTGGTATTTGTACATCCGTTGTCTGCTGTAGTGCTGCGGGTGATACAAAGCTTTTCGATACGTAGGTGCGACTGCTAATCTGGGCCTTCCCGCTACTACACAAGAAGTGGATATCGTTCAGGCCCCACTTTTCTCTCAGCCACGGAGTGGCATGCAACTGCAAAACTGCCGACGCAACTGTGAGCGCCAGTTTGTACCTGTGACTGTCAGTCTCAATTATCACCATGGTTATCATGGGCAGTCCTACTTGTCTTTCACCCCTAAGCCACGTGAGCCTCTACGACGAAGGATATCGTAGAAGGAGATGATCTCCTGGGGGTCTTCTTTGCTCATGTTGTAACCCGTGGTGAAAAGATCGTGTCGAGAGACATTGTCCACAAGGTAACCAACACAGCTAGCACCCTGTGGTAATTGGGCCAGAGCATCACACAAATTCTCGATCTGGGAAATCGGCGAGGATTGTGACTGCGTTGTGTACGTTGAAGTTTCCGCTTTCGGAATCTTGGGTATGGTTGGAGCACTGAACGTTACGCGCTTGGCGCTGGGTGATTGCGCTTTCGCTGAGACCCCTGATCTTCTTGGGGATAAGCAAGGGAGCTACATATATGCTTTGATTACTTACTGGTCGTCTGCGTTCATCGATGCTTGTATATTTAGATTCCGCCAATTCCACGGCAAAGATGCAGACACCTGAATGGTCGATTCCACGTCAAAGGAAAAAAGAATTCCGAATCTTATGTCAAGACCAGTCTTGGTTGCACCACCATGACATATGTCCAATCGAAGGCTAGCACGATGTGGGTGTGGGCAGCAGCAAGACCACCGCGAGTTAAGACTCTCGAAAAGTCTTCGTGCATGATCTCTAATCTCTAGCCAGTGTCTCGAATTTGCGCGCTGCTGAAGAGCCTCGCGTTCAGGAGTGACCGCAAGAATTCCCTTCGTAAATTTATCAATTCGGCTAATACTACTCCGTATATTGGCCAAGAGAGCGATAACCTTGTACGTGTCAAAGCCGCCCTTTACTCGCTTCCAGGTATTTCGAAAGAACTTTTCTCGAAGGTTTCGGTCCACTTGATTGGACTTGGAAATCCAAGGCGGCTAGTGCAATAACGTCAGCAATAGTCAGTCGGTGCGCCAGAGCAACTGACCAGCATAGTCTTCTCATCGAGCACCAACTTCCTGGTAAAGAGCTTGATCTGTCGATCCAGGTTTCTTATTACTCGAGTATAAATCTCGTAGTCGGAACCCAGTCGCTCGTGTAGCAGATGGTCAAGGTTTGGGTCTTTCCAGTCTGGCGACTCGCCTTCCAGCAGCTTGGCCGCTTGGTCATCCGGCAGGATCGGTATCAAGAGTTGTTGGCGAGAATGCCTGAAGATGGCTTGTTCCAATATAAATTCACTGACGAGGTGCTCTACCACAGCTTTGTAGTCCCACATGTCTCTGAGCGTATGCATCCCGGCAGCATAGTGCTCGAGACCCCATATCAAAAGCGGAATCGCCCCAAGAACCAATCCCACCACTTCGACTCCTGAGATTCTGGTCGTCACTCATCAAGGCCAAGTTGCCAAGATTCATTCGAAACAGGTCGCCTGATACGTAAGCACCGCAGCCCCATCAGCCCCGCACAACCTGCATAAGGCTGCATACAATTATCTATCCAATCATGTGGGGAGCAACTAAGCTCGATCCCCACCACCGCTTAGTTATCCTATCCCGCGTGGTAACAACGACTTCCCGGCACTCTATTCTCTTCCCTCTGCTATGATTCTCCATTGCTCAGAAGAGCCTGAGCCATGGGATTTCACGAGAGGCCAGCTCCCTCGGAACTGCTCATCTCAAGCTACCATGACAAGTGCATCACCTCGTTCGTCGAGTTTTCAACAGCCTTTCAGAATCCTGTTCGTGACTTTGGTGACCAGATTCCGTCATGGAAGCTAGCCAACGAGTTTGATCGCTACAAGATCTGGGCTGGCAATGTCGGTGCGATGTATAGGGGAGGCCGGTATCAGATCTCCCTGGATTATCGACTAAGTGAAGCCTCATTCTACAGGGACCGAGTACGCTACTTTTTACCGCTCACCTCAGTACCATTACAACCTTCTCCCTTCTTCTAATAGTTTGATATGCGAAAATGCTAATAGTATATTGTAGGTGATCACTTTCCTGAAGATTTTGGACCGCAATGTAAGCAAAGCCTACTAGATTCAACTAGTGACCTGCTAAACCTGCTTTAGCTTCATAGGGGCAAATGGTGGGACTCGGCAATAAGACGTTTTCGGCCTACTGACTGTCTCCTAGCCTTGGAGCTCGTCCAAGGGCGGAGAAACCCGGCAGAAGAGGATTCTCCTTTAGTGTCCGCGCATAGACAGAGCTTGAACGAATCCTTCGAGGAAGACCTCGAACAAGAGTACTAGGATTCTCCCTGGGAGATATCTGATTCTGAAGGCGATGGGCTCGTCGTTTCCCAGAGCGGTTCAAGCGCCAAGCCAGCATTTGCCATATCTACCTTGCCTGGAGATGCGAAAAAGCTCGTCGTGGACCCATCAATAGAAACCAACTCTACCGCCCGCAAACCCACCATGGAAATGCCACACATAATCGACGAGATAAATTTTGCCATCACTTGCTTGTATAAACTGCCTTTACGGAGACCCGCACCACTGGATCGCTTTGCGGATCACACTCTACCCGACATGTCAATTTACCAGCAATTCGACATACTCTATGTGAAGGACAAGTTCCCTCTCGCGGATGCCAGCCTGACAATGACGCTGGGAAAATTAGTGACGCGCAGGCGACAGCTGCTATTTTCTCGAGTAGGTCGTGACAAAAGATTAACAGTGAATGACGATGAGTCAAGGCCTATAAATGATGGGCCCGGCTTACCCTCCAGACCAGAACTAGGCGATCTGCATACTACTGACCTGCCAGATATGGCAAAAGCTACTCCTAGCGTGGCACCTCAAAGCCAAGCCTCTGGCAGTCGGCGAACCGGAATGACAAAGGCAACGATCTTATGCCAAGAAAATGTGCCGGAAGATGGACCAAGCCAATCATTCGAATCGGCTGTTTCGGATTACGCACCGTCTATGGCATCGGCCTATGCAACGAAGCTGCGCGTAGAGGTTCCAGACCGTCCTCGTGGTATCAGCGGCGAAGAACTGGATGACTTCAAATGTCCTTATTGCCTCATTATTTGTCACGTGCAAAGCAAAGATAGTTGGAAGTGAGTGGCTACATCTTATCCCTTGACTTATTGACCCTTCTAACCAGCCGGCGAAAGGAAACATGTCCTTCGCGACCTTCAGCCCTACTCATGCACAATCCAAGGATGCGCACTATACGACCACATGTTCGACAAGAGAGATGACTGGTTCCAGCACGAACGACAATCACACAACAGTGAGTGGGCTTGTGGTCAGGAAGGTCATTCTCGATATGCCAACCAAGCAGAATTCCTAGCTCATATGAGCGTCAATCATAGCGCTACAGTAGATGCCGCCCAAGTGACTGTGTTTTTGAGTATGTTCGAGCGTCCGAGTTCAACGCCATCGGGCACTTGCAGCTTGTGCATCCGAAAAGCTACAAATCTCAAAACACACCTCGCACATCACCTAGAGCAGATCGCTCTATTTGCGCTTCCACGAGAGAACGAAGTTCCGGAAATGGACTCGGAGGCGAATGCGCGAGGCTCTATTCAAACGTCGAAGAAGAGTGACCAAGATGACTCCGGAAGCGAGGACCTTAAACCCAAGAGCGAAGGGCCTGTCCCACATGAAGAAGCAAGCGACAACACCGATAATGGGCTCGACGATGAGATTGTCGACCAGGTCAATCAACTCATGGTCCCAGAGCAAGAAGCCAGCGTCGATTCATCCTGGGCTGAAGTTTATTCAAAAACAAAGCCAGGGGAGACCGGTGATGACCGCAATCGACTCAAGGTCTTCGTGAAGAAATCCGAAAATCCGTATGAAATGCATGAGCCAGGTAGACCAGTGAAGCGCGCAAATTTTACAACAGATGATCTTGATAGGGAGTTCAATTCGCTGCCGGATATCAAAGACACCAAATTACCCAAAAGTTTCATTCTGGAAATCCGAACGCTTTTAAGGAAACATGTGAACAAAACGTCACTAACACCTCGATACAATGATCTCGCTTTCGAAGAAATAATTGCCGCTTTCTTTAGCGATCTCGCGGACCCGTCCGTGAAAAAGCAAGTGGATAGAGACAAAAGCGTGAAAGTGCTGATATCCAAATTTGTGACACATGCTACGATAGTATTAAGCAAGGACAGACAAGTTGGAGACGATGTTTGGAAACTAATACTTGCCCAACATCTCGCTCGCTTTGTCCATTTCATTTACGTCACCTTAGACGAAAACAATGGGGCCAAGCATCGACCTCTTTTGACCAGCTTCCTGAAGACTCTGGAAAGTAAGATTCTAGCGCATGATCGAGATTTGTTGGATTGTGAGACCCTTTGGTTCCCTATCTGATATACATTACTTACTAGAATGTAGATGATCATCAAAGGGAGATATTACTATGGCTCCGCGCCCCTGATCCGTCAGAATATCATCAAAGTGCCCGCAGCCAGCGGCGACGGCAATCAAAGACTGGATCCTGGTTTATTGAAAGCAAAGATTTCGCAGTGTGGAGGACGTCTCCGGGATCATTTCTCTGGTTGCATGGGATTCCTGGATGTGGCAAAACGGTTCTCAGCTCCACGGTCATCGAGCAGCTGTTACAGTCATCTTCCGGGCCGCCATATCTCGTACTCTATTACTATTTCCAGTCAAGCGATGTTCCCCCCCAAGGCCCGTTTGAGACCATGGTGCGGTCGCTGCTTCGACAGCTCCTTGTGCAGTCTGTGGATTCTTCTCTCGAATTAGAAAAGCTTTACGCATCATGCATGTATGGCAAACAGCAAACGACGTGCGCTACGTTTCTAGTAGTCCTAACACATATGCTGCAAAATTTTGGGGAGTTTTTCATCATTCTTGATGCCGTCGATGAGTGCTCCGAAAGAAACCAGATGATAGATTGGATCAAAGAGTACAATACCTGGGAGAACTCCAGTGTTCATTTACTGGCTACCAGTCGAAGACAAGAAGATATCAATGAATCCTTAGGGCGCCTGCATACCGGAGAAATGGAAGTCCTCCTTTCCCGTACCCAGGCCGATAAAGATGCTCGTGTTCACATTCAAGAAGTACTGCAGAACGACCTTCGACTGGAAAGATGGAAAGAAACAGAACTGCAACTGGAAATCGAGAATACGCTGGTGTCCAAGGCGAATGGAATGTAAGGCTAACTTGTTCCCTCGAACTGCGCCATGATTCCAGAAATGTACTAACAATAGGGCTAGGTTTCTATGGGTACAACTTCAACTTAATTCATTACGAAGTTGTCGCAGTGTTTCAGAAGTTCGTAGAGCAATGGAGAGACTGCCAGGTGGTCTAGAGGGCGTCTATGATCGAATGTTATTCAGCATTGAAAGGAGAGCTACTAAGTATATCAGGAAGACTCTTCGATGGCTAACATACTCCATCCGGCCCTTGCGGCTAAATGAGGTTGCTGAAACCTTTGTGGTCGATTATCAAGCGAGTCCTCGAATAGACTTCGAAAGAAGAATGGATGCTCCTACAGATCTACTATCCATGTGCTCGAGTCTTGTCTCTAGTGAAGATGAGACCCTGGAAGGCGCTGAACACAAAGATGTTACCAGCACCGTGAGGTTGGTACACTATTCTCTCCGGGAGTATTTAGTCTCCGACAGGATTCGACAGGGACTAGCCAGTGAATATGGCATGCAAGAACAAGAAGCCCAAACTTTGATAGCAAATGAGTGCATCGCGTATCTTCTCCACTTGGGTGACATGCATTTCTTGGCCCCCAAAGTCTTCGAAGACTTTCCACTGGCTGAATATGCAGCAAAGTATTGGACTCGTCATGCGCAGGTGGCCGAGGCGGACCCGAGCACAGGATCGCTCATGAGCATGGAGCTTTTTCTAAGCAAAGGTTATGCTCTTCTCAATTCAATCCGTCTATACGATCCAGACATAGATGGGCAAAACCTTGAATTGACGCTGGACGATATCCATACCCCACTGTACTACGCGTCCATGGCCGGGCTAGTCAAGACGGTGCAGACGCTCCTAAAGAACCGTCATGATCTCGATTCTCAAGTTGAGGAGCTCGGCTTCGCACTCCAAGCGGCGTCATTTTCAGGCCACATGGCGGTAGTAATTATTCTCATTGAGAATGGAGCCTATGTCAATAGAGAACCGTCTGCAAATCATGGGACCGCTTTACATGCCGCTTCAAGCGGAGGTCATGAGAAAGTGGTACGGCTTCTGCTGGACTATGGAGCCGATGTTAACGCCGACGACGCCAGTAATTGGAAGGCGCTTCAGTTAGCTTCATACAGAGGACATGAAGAAGTAGTTAAGATTCTACTCGATGGTGGAGCCGACGTCAAGGCTTCAACAAAGCCTCCTTTAGGCCATACAACAGCCCTAGAAGCAACATCTTCCCAAGGCCATAGCCAAGTGGTTAAAATTCTACTGGATCATGGAGCCGATGTGAGCGCTCTGGAGGGAGAGCATAGTCGTGCTTTGGAGGAGGCATCATCAAATGGGCATGAAGACGTGGTGCAATTGCTGCTCGAATATGGAGCCGCAGTCAACGCTCAAAGAATACACCTTGACAGCTCCAAACGTCCTATAAATGCGTTGGAAGCAGCATCTTCCAAAGGTCATAGCCAAGTGGTTAAGATATTGTTAGAAAACGGAGCTAATCCCAACTTCACGAACGAATCGGGGGACACGGCTCTAGCGGCGGCGGCATCTAAAGGCCATTACGAAGTGGTACGGATTTTACTCGATTATGGAGCCGACGTCAACGTTCAAAGAATGCGCCCTGGCATCTTCAAACGTCATACATCAGCCTTAGAAGCGGCATCTTCCCGAGGCCATAGCCAAGTGGTTAAAATTCTATTGGATCATGGAGCCGATGTGAGAGCTTTTGGGGGAGAGCACAGTCGCGCTTTGGAGGAGGCATCATCAAATGGGTACGAAGGCTTGGTGCAATTGCTGCTCGCTCATGGAGCTACTGCTGCTTCAACGGAGGGGTATGCAGCTTACTAGATGACCTCTTTGCGTTCGTCTGGACAGGACTTTCGCTCATTTGTGGATGATTGTTTATCGATATCATTTAATTAGAAAGCTTCGCATGGAATTGCTTTGCCAACACTTCAATCTCGCAAATCTCGCGGTGGCACAATACAAGTGGAATTTTCAAGTCGGTGTTTTCAACACTTGAAGTTGTCACAGCGACACAACTTACAGTTGGGTGGCTTCAGTATCTGCGACCGCTGGCTTTTGTTAAGACGCAACTGGCGGGCAAACATAAGACGTCGAAACTGGCACAATTGATTCTATACTTCGACGCGGTCTGTTTGTGATCGGCAGCAAAAGGGCTAGTCAACACTGATCAACACCAATAAACAAGATAGAGACATAGTATAGAGCCAGACTTATCCGCTCACAAAGAATTTGGTCACGTCTACTATGATCACGATCGTACAAAGTAGCCTGGGCAGCGGCATAGGACTGGGTCTCCACATAGAGTGCTATCATCCCCACATCTATTTCATACACCGTTCATGCAGAATGTCGCACGCTCTATACGAAAGCAAACCCCACCCCCGCAGCCGAAACACACGCCACCTCATTCAAGCTACGCCTCTACTCCAGCAAAACCCTACCACACACACACACACACACCTTGAAGCCAAAAAACGACAGACTCACGACACACCCCTTCGCCTAAACCCTCGAACGCAACTTTTTCGAAACTCCACGCAGCATTGAAGACTTACTTCCTATACAACCCCCCCCCCCCCCCCCCCGAAAACAGGAAGAGAACAACCAATCCAGCTGCTAAAACCCCACTCACGGCCGGACGATCCCAACGAAAGACCTCATGATGCACAAGCATAAGAAACACAGCCGACCAGGAACCAAAAGACGCCAACTCTAGTCCATTCCTCTCGCCAAAGCGGGTTATGCAGAAGGCCCCGCTACCTCCCGGATACAAACCAATTTGCGCCCCGACGGCGAATTCGATCACCATTGAGTGTACTTAACCAGAACACGCTAGGTTTACCTCTGTTTGCCTAATAATAATAATAATACTATGGAACATTCTTTAGTCATGTAAGCAGCTGGTAATGCGCGCTGCATCTCCCTGGCTAGAAATTTCCCGGTATGTTGTACTTTTCCTTCGCACTTCGGGCGTTTTGAATCGACAAGATATTTCTTACGTAGAATTCCATGGTCACTATTATTGTTCCATAGATCAGAAGGTGTGCAAAGGCTTCAGTTGCAGTTTGCCTGCTCTTCAAGAACATTTCTAGCAGATAAAACACCGTTCGCCGATGATGTAGGAGTGGAGCTATTCGATATTTCTCGAATGCAAAATCACTCATTATTGTCAGGGTGACGGCGAATGCAGCCTTCTCGTTCACTGGGCTAATACTTGAGGTTGTGATGTTCGCGTCGTGTTCTGGCTGTGCAGACAAAGACCATTGTGTGATTTCTGCTAAAGCAATCGCTATCTGAGAACCAGCCGTCACTATCCTTTGCGTCATTCTGCTTTGATTTCCTCCTCTCGCGCTATGTCAATCTCGTAACGTACTGGACCTTTCTCTTTCCCAGCTACTCACATGTGCAGAATTCTACAAGCTCAAGGCATACCTTCGGCCCGAGGATCGGGGGTCAAGGTAGGGCTTCTCCCCGACGCCACAAATGCGGTTGCCGACGCGCTTGGCGTTGTAGTCAAACGTTGCGCACTGGAAATCGTGAGTAAAAAGACAAGAGCCCTGAAAATGGATTTGATCCTTGGCAAGTATAGAACTACTCACATGGTAGACGGCTCTATTGTCCCAAACGGCGAGATCTTCTGGATGCCACTTGATTCGAACCTGCAGATCACAGAATCAGTCCACTGAATGATGGACGCTAATGGACGAGGCTCTGCTCACTTGAAGTTGCTGGTTGTCTGTGACCAAGCGCTCCATGTGTCCTTTGATCATCTTACTCTCAACGTCCGCGAGTCCATCGATACCTTGCATATGGTGGCCCATTGCGTAAACATACTTCCAACCAGTCACAGGATTGGTGCGGATGCAACCGTGAGCGGCGCGTAAGTCTGCACCAATGTTTTCCGGTGAGCCGCGGGGTCCCTTCCACATCCGATCCTCAATGTTGGAAGGCTGGTGGTCGGGAGGCATAAATGTTGCCGTTAGGCCTTCCAGTAATTTTGCATACGGTTCTGAAAGCAAGTCATAAACCTCGTAGGCGGAGGCGAAGAGGGTATCACCTGTCCTGGGTCAGCTTTTTGAATATCCGAGAGCAGTTGCGAGAGTCAAACCGCCTGCTGGGGGAGTCGTCTTCATGTGAAGCAGCGTATAGTCCGCGGGAATTTTCTTTGTGACAGTATGGCGTTAACCCTGGACCTGCCTGATAAGGCGTAGAGATACAACGAAATGTTCACGCGCGATATGAAGGATGACTTACCTCGAACGAGTTGTCGGTATGCCAGCCATCCGCATGACTCTGCTTCTTGACCTTTGTGCCACCTGAAAAGCCACTCTGGTTCTTGTAGAGCTTCTTCGCAGGATCCCGAGCTAAAGTAGTAAGCTCCGCGTCGATAGTACCATCAGGCATCACCGTCTGGTTCCTAGAGACCTTCAGCATTAGATCTGGAGGGAATTTTAGGCCAAGTAGTGAGGCGCTATAGTCACTTACAGTGGGTGAATAGACAAGCCAGATGTATGAGGACGGCAAGTCAACTCTCCAAGCTTACGGCCAAGCAGCTTCTGGTCTTCGATGGTAAGATGATCTTGCTTGGGAAATATACAGACGCCGCGCTGGGAGACTGGGACCAGGTCAGTTTTTGAATGAATGGCATAAGCACACGTGAACTTTTAAATGCAGATGGTTGAATATAAAGTCGAGAGGTATCTTGTCTAGTTGATGGAGATATTTCTTGAACAGGTTTGCACCGATAGCACTCACTGGTGATGGCAATATCTCTAATTAGTTGATCGCATCGAGGTGAATGGAGGATCTCAGTCAGATTGATGGCCTCGAATCGCGTCCCGATCAGAGGTGTCAGGTCAGTTTGCTCAAATTGCTTCAAGGCGCCAGACAGCTGCAAAGGAATGTAGTGGTCTGTGCTCGAAGGGGCTGCCACTATCTTGTTCGGAATTTGCAAGAACATAGGTGTCTGTGTGATGGTCTCGGTCTGCGTTGCTGTTGGGCCCATGGTGACAAGTGTTCAGCCAAATACAGGAGGGTATCAATGTTGAGAGGCTTAAGGAGTGGGATGGGGAATATGGCCCTTCTTTATACCCTAGCCATTGTCAAAGCACACCATCTGTCTGCAAAATCAAACCTAAACCTTTTATAGTAGGTGCTGATGATCTGAAGGGGTGATGCTCGAACCATGATCAAGGAAACTTTCGCGAGGGTCAAAGCACTATTTCTTGGTGAGCCGCTCAATCCTGACCTTCATTTATCAAGTTGACTGGGTTTCTCCTTCTTAACACGTCTATGGCGTGATTTCAACAGTTATCTCGCATGCTGGGGATGAAGAACGTATCTTCCAAGCACCCCGGCGATCAGCTCCGTACGACGCTGTTTGACGACGTTCTGGTGTGCTACTGGCGTTGTGATAAGCTGAAAGTTAAGACGGCCACCAGTAAATTTGACACACGTCTGTAGATAGTCATTATCAGGTCAACCCGAGGTGCATACATGAGGATCTGCAGTCATGATACAACCACGCGGGATGGCGGTTGACAAATGGAAAGCTGCAACTGTGTTACAAGCTCATCGACTTTGTTGATAAGGCATGGCAGTAAAGGACAAGCTCATTGGTTCGTTTTTTGAAAGCAATGATTGCCGACGTTGAAGTAGACATGTCAATGGCAGCATACCGAGGTCAACACAAGCTATGCGTTATCCATACCCAATTCAGTGGCAATTCTAGCGTGAGAGGATTTGTGGGAACACAATGTTGAAAGCCTTTCAGGACCATGTTCTGTGACAATCCTTGCTCGACCTTGTAGCATCCAATACCCTGCTCAATTATAATCCACACATAACAGAATGAGGGGTACGATTCATTGACTGACCCCCTTCACAGCTAGAGTGCAGTTCCAGGTACGGTGGGCGCAGACCCGCCGCAACTTTCTTTGCATTCTTCAGGACGCTTTTCAGATCAAACAAAGATATACCGTGTGCACAATCAACTTTACTTTTCCCCGCTAAGGTCCTGGAGGGTTTGGCTCTCTAAGATCTACCGCGCCTAAAGAGTCTTGAGTTTAGGAGCGAAGGTACGGAAAGGGTGCGCTCCCGCCCCCACCCCAACGCGAAGGGACTGCTCACGAGCGAGGCACTCTATATGGAGCAAGATCAAGCACCTAGAATGATTGATATCATGCAAAAGGTCCTTAGTCTGTCCTCGGCAATGCAAGGTCATGATCTATAATCATTTATCATCAGACTTTCTTCCGACTTGAAGCGCTTTAACAAATTGAACTCCGGGGACGTCCGTTGCTAAGCGGGATAGAGTAGATTGATAAGGTAGATCTTGGTACATCGACCATGTTGGCTGACAATTGGCCCAATTGATTTCAATGCTTCATCTCTACGGATTAGGTCTCTTGCAGTTGCTGAGGATGGCCAAATTGTAAAACCCATATTGATCTGCATAGAAGAAAATCGATCACATATCATCAGCACTTACTTGGTAGAGCCGTCGGATCCGGTTTCTGCGGAACTGCCTTATTCCACAGCCAAAAAATCCCTCACACGACCTTGATTATTGAAGCACTCAAATCGTTATCTAGCAGGATTGCCTCCAAACACAGCATATTTCCGCTGCAGAAGTGACATGTGATTCGGAGGTGCATACTCCAGTAGCACATTGAAAAGACGTGTCCACGTATGAGATGCCCAATGAGTAGCTGATTTCACAGTATGCCATTATCATTTCCTTCATTTGGAGCAAATTTCGATGGAAACGCAATCCGCGTACTAGTACATTGCAGATCATATCGGATAATACTTTACTTAAAGTACGTGAGCAAATGGCGAAAGGTACCGGGTTATCTGGCGAGTAAGATACTATCTTCTAACCAAATAATCCGTCTGATCCTCGTTTAAAACAGTATCTTATATGCAAAGGGGTCTTATAACACTGTGATATCGTATGACCTAAAACGCTAATCATATATCTTAATAAACATATTATAACCAATCGAAGAGCTCGGAAAGGCGCTCTATCAAAATAAAAATTGCAAATATATGAAAACCATGATTCTCATATAAAATCCTTATAATTAATCAATTAATCATATAATATGTCTTATCAATCAAAAGAGTATCTTTTGAAACGAAAATACGCGCTCATAATGATTATATATATCATTTCATTATTAATCAAATCGATAATCTTCTCTTATTCGTTTTTTATCTTCTTTCAATGTTTTCTTTACATTTATTCAAATCGCCTCAACAATTTAATAAACTCAATGCCTTCGATACTCTCATGAAATTCAATCGAGTCAATTAATTGAGATTTGAATTTACTTCTAAGATCATTGAGCTTCATAACACTCACGAAACTCATATATATAAAATCGCTCGATCTTTTAAACGTCAACTCATTTCACATTTTTTTCATATCAACGAAAAAGTCTTGATCAATCAATTCGAAAATAATGTCACCGCTCATATCACGATTTTTACCACCTCTCATATCAACGAATCTACGTTTCTTCGAAATGAATTCGAAAGCTTGCAAAAAAAGAAAAGACGATATATATTATATTTTAAAGAATTCAAACTATCAATTATCAGTTATGCTTTAATAAAAAAGGTTTCGAACGTACGAATAAATGAATTGAAACTTATTAGCAAGTACTCCGTCGCAAAAAAGCTCAAAATCACCATATTCATATTTAAGAATTGAATTGTTTATCGAATGAATATCGAGAATATGAGAAAAGGCACACGTAAAAGTCGTGCGTACACAATCAAATTCCCTAAATTAAAGACCCGTCTTATTGAGCTTTTCAAGACGACAAAAAATCATGACATCTGTGTGAGCAAAAGGTGATTCATACAACAAATTAAAGAAATCTTTAAAACTCTGTTTTTTGATCAGGTGCAAAAAAAAATCGATTAATTAAATGTGTATATAAGTTTTGACTTTTCGTATAATTGATTTTAAACATTTCGAAAAAAAAATGAAATATCGATTCGTCGATTCACGAAGAAATTTCAAAAAGTCCGCATATTCTTTTGAGAGCTTACGTAATTTTATACGAGAATCGTTAACAAATCTGCGCAGGCTTCCGAAGATTATCGCGATCTCATCATTTTATGATTTCAATTCAATAAACGCAATTCGCAACCTTTGCTCGATCAAATACCTTTACACGATAAAAGTCATTATCGCCTCGACGATATTGATAATATAAATCAAATACTTATACCCTACGAGTTTTTGAATGAAATTTGTTACGATTTCAAGAGAGCAAACATCATATGAATCAAAAAAACTCGATTCGATTGAAACAAAAGATGTGTAACCCTTATAATTTATGTCAACGCGGACGAAATGTTTTATTGTCGATCTTTTTTGATTTTCAAAGGAGTGAATAATTCGAAGAACTTTATAATCAAGAAAGAGATAAGACAATACGATGAAAGAGTGAAAGTTCAATGAAATTCGAAAGCCTATTACAACAGCGAGGTTATAATCAAATGATTTAAAAAACAATACGTTTATGCTATATTCATCTTCTTTGATCGTAAAAAACCTCATCCTCGTTTTTTTAATTTAAATGTTTTTAAAGGTCAAAAGACTTCGAAAGTTAAACAAATCTTTAAAGATCTTAACATTATGTTATTATTTGTTTTTTCAAATTGTATCGATTACGTTTAAATGCTCGATGTGATTATTAATAAATTATTAAAGATTCGCATTCAGAGATAATAGAAATTACATTATTAAAACCATTTCGATCAATGAAAAATCGATAAATATATAATCGATAATCGTCGCATTTTGCTCATAAAATGAATTGCTCAGATTTGAGAGAATTTATATAAAAATCTCGATGAAATGATTCGTGATATCTTCAAAAAGCTCGGTTTAACCCTCGCTATTAATGATTCGAATAATCATAAAATCAATGTTAAAAATCTATCTGAAATCGAGATAAGCGATTAATATTTGAAATTATCGACTAATTAAAAAAAGAATGTCTTAAACGTTTTAAATTCAAATGCTTAGAGAAAGAAGAAGAAAAAGGATTATAACGTCGATAAAAAAGTTATATACGTTTTGAATAATGACGAAAATGTTGATACGAGTAACGATAACGACAACGAGGAATATAACGAAGAATTAAATGCTTATATTAAGAATAATGAATTAAATATTAAAAGAGAGATGATATCTGTTATTAAGATATAAGACACGATAATTGTATTATATCTATTCCGCTACATCGTCATTTTATTTGAATTGTTGTTTCAAATCTATTGAAATTGTTATTTTAGATCTTTTAAAAGGGTTCTTGACTGTAACGAGATAAGTATATATGAATTTATTTTACGGCCTTATGAGGATTAAGTACCTTACTTAGCAGGCTACTGGGATTGATATCTTACAATCTAATTATGACTTACGTCTGAAAAACGTCATTTTGAACGGTATCTTATATGCAATACTATCTTATAACGCTGTAATATCTTACTCGCCAGATAACCCGGTACTTAAACTTTAAGTCTTAAAGTAGGGCGTGACGGAACAAGTCCCGCGGCGCATGTCGGAATCTCAGTTCCCCATCCCCGTCAGCCCTCTTTGCCAATGTCGACGTCACCTTGCTTATTGCTAACTACCTATCAACCACAACTCGTCTCTCTCACTCAACAATCACTCAGTCTGTCACAATCCCATAGGCGAAAGATGGTAAAGTCCTCTGCCTGTATCCCATATCTCTATCTCTATCTCTATCTCTATATCCATTGTCTGACCCTTATACTATCTCTGCCAGATTTCCATCCTTCAACACCCCTGTCCTATTTGGCTTCTCTAACATACATCTCTCTGCTTCTTCCTCTTGCCACCAGCTGGTTCAGGACCGCCAATTGTTTCCAACCTTTCGTCCGCCCCGAATTCCATCTGACCTTCTGATGCGCCTTTCTGCCTAAACACTTCTTCTTCCTCTCTTCCCTCAGCCCAATAGTATGGCAAGATCGAGCACCTCCGTGCCAACTGCTCTGCGGACTCGAACAACACCTACCTACCAAGACGGCGATGTGGGGTCCGGCCCCACGAGCTCAGCGAACGACGATCCTGATAGCCGAACTGGCCACATCACCTTGGAAACGTTCAAAGACCATCAGTCCAACAAATTGCCCCACAAAAAGCTAATGGTCGTCTTCCCCGCCATCGCACTCGCTCAGATGATCTCATACTTGGACCAAACGTCAGTCTCCACGGCTGTACCAGCCATTGGATCGAGCTTGAACTTGGGCCCCTCAATCTCATGGGTGGCCGCCAGCTTCCTCATTGCCAGTACCAGCGTTCAACTGCTCAATGGTCGCTTGAGTGATATTTTTGGCCGCAAACCGCTTCTTTTGACGTGCATGGGCATGCTTGCTGTTGGCAACCTCGTGGCAGGATTCTCTACGTCACCAGCTATGCTCTTTGCGTTCCGAGCACTGAGTGGACTGGGCGGTGGGGCTATGTATGCGTCGACCCCCTGTTTTCATACGTTGCTTAATGACCGTGAATGACCTCTTTCCGGTAACAGAAATGCGCTCGTTATGATCATTGCTAGCGACGTCACCACCCTTAAAGAGCGAGGGAAATATAACGGCTTTATAGGCGCGTCGGTGGCTCTCGGTAACGGAATAGGCCCCCTCATCGGCGGAGCAGTGACGGAAAAGGCCTCATGGCAATGGTGTATGTGGTTCATCGTGCCTTTCATACTTTGCGTCATGATACTTCTCGCTCTTGTGATACCGAGATCCAGAGTCTCGGGGGATATAGGAACAAAGCTTAAGATGATCGATTGGGCTGGACTCCTCATCAACATCGCGGCGGTGCTTTTGATTTTGGTAAGCTTCCAGGACTGCGCATTAATTCAAAAGATGATCGACAAGCTATGTGATGATGGGCCACCGCACCCCTCGCTAATTCGATCATCAGATACCTATTTCCATGGGCGGTGCGGCTTTTGCATGGAACAGCCCGCTTGTTGTCACCATGCTTGCCGTTGGTGGTATCATGACACTCGTCTTTCTTCTTGTCGAATGGCGCTTTGCGCGACTGCCAATAATGCCCTGTAAGTTAAGTCTTCCGACACTCTGTTTATACTCAGCCCACGCTCACTGATGGCTTGGAAAATCCCTCAATCTCACTACCCATCGACTTTATCCAATCGTTCGTGTAGCTGATGAAGCTATTCAAAGTGCGTCTCTTCACCAATGATATCTCGGCGAACTTGGTCTTGGCGTATGGCACTCTTCAAGGCGTCGTCTATTGGGCGAACCTTTTCTATGTTCCTCTATATCTGCAAAATGTCCGCGGGTATGGTCCTATCATTTCTGGAGCCGTCATCGTCCCTATGCTTGTCTCGCATGGACTTGGATCCATCGTCTCCGGACAGATTATATCGAGAACGGGTCATTATAACCTTGTCATCATCCCCGGAAACTTGGTCTGGACTCTTGGCGCATCATTGCAGACTCTCTATACACGGACAACCCCAATCTATGCGGTGTGCTTGATTGGATTCCTGCAAGGTATTGGCATAGGCTTCGCCTTTCAACGTGAGGTGTCCTACTACTATGCTAGAGACATGAAACCTTCTTTCCAGCAGGCGTGCCTTGTTCACAACTCACTAACGTTTGTACAGCGAGTTTAGTATCGCTTTTGGCCCATTCTCGCAAGGCCGACCGAGCCGTCATAAATTCGCTTCGAAACTTCTTGCGTACAATGGGCGGTGCAGTCGGATTGACAGGTGTGTTCCCCGTCTTACCACTCCCGCTCCATTCCATCCTTTATCCAAACATGCCTTTTCCACGGCCCCCCGACTGATCTCCCCATATATCTCCTTATAACCACATACTGAACCTCCACTAGTGTCCGGCGCGATCCTCAATAACGTCCTTGAAACCCGGCTTACCGGTCACCTCCCCGAACCCTCGATAACCCAACTGACCTCTTCAGCCTATGCGCTCTCATCTCTCGATCTAACCCCACCGCAACACGAGCTTGTCCTCGACGCCTACATGAGCGGTATGCACTCCGTTTTCATCATGTATGCCCCCCTTATCGGCGTATCTTTCATCGCCGCCTCGCTCGTTAAAGACCGTGGCGTCGCGGAAAAGGACGCCAGCGCTGCGGAGCGCAAAGGCGCGGCCGGGGATGGCGAAATCATGGAGATGATGGGTAACAAATGCGGTGGGAACGGCGTGGCGGAGAGGACGTGAAAGAGAGAAGTTTCGTCCCAGTTTCAGCGAAAAGAGACGAGTGAGCTCGCGATAAACATACCTTCATACTGATAATTACTCCGATTGGCACTGACTCGGGTATGTGTCTCGTGTCGTTCACTAGCCAGGAGGTCTCACGATCCTTGAGTATTGGCACATTGTCAAAAGACAAGATGTATGTAGACACGTGCAACCAGACCTGACAATTCTTCAAATCTCGAGTCCGGAGAGAATCATCTCCGGACTCGTTGGTCGGCCCCACAAGAAGGGTCACCGTTCCATATGGCAGTCACCGTTTTCCAAGGGCCCGCGATAAGCACATGGGCGCGGATCCCCCTTCATAGTCCCTAAGCTCCGCTCTATAACGTGCCTGTATGTTCTCATAGCCATCCGAGGCAACATCCACAAGTGCGCCGTTCCTCTTCTACTCTGTCTGCATCTCTGGAAAAAGGGTTGACGAACCTGACGATAAGCAGGAGGTCTAACATAAGGACGGGCGCATCGCAGGCAAACAGCTCTATTGTACCAAGTCGCATTGACGAATTTCCCCGCCTCGACTTCACTGTCCAGTTAATTGGCTTAGTACTAGCCCTGAAGACGTCTCAGGGTAAAGGAGAGCATGCGAATAATGAATGGGCAGGTCCCCAAAACGCCAGGGTTAGCAAGCGACTTGTCGTAGAGGCCTGAACAGGCACATACATTCATTCTCGCACCCCAGCGCTAATTAAAAATTTCCCACGTCTGAGCGACATAGACCTGGAGTGAGTGAGTGATGAAGCTATATCCAGGTGAGGGCGGGCGGGCGGGCGGGGCAAGAATGGTCTCGCTCGGAAAGAGATATAATCGAATGAAAGAGCCATTGCCTGGTGCAGCAGGACAGGCATACATACATAACACTTCATCATCATGACACGTGTCTCCTGCTATGACCGTTTTTTCCAGACCATTTCATGTGGGGGCCATGGGTCACGGCTATGTACTAAACCCCGGAAGCCCTATGCAACTCGCCAATCCACAGTCCCACTGGCGTGAAAAGTACGAGAGAGAGAGAGAGAGAGAGAGAGAGAGAGGCATTCTGCGGGCGGATATCTGGGGGGCTGTTTGTGATCGGGGCTTACTAAATCTGGACTGCGAATACTGGATGATCGGATCCAGGCAGTTCATATGGTGAGAGAGAGAGAGCGATTGCTGGGTCTGACTGAGGAAGTATGATTTGAACCGAGTGATAGTATTAAATATCAATCTCCATGTCAGGTAGAGAGAGTATGCTATGAAGCTTGCTTGTGGGTAGTATTATTCGAACCTTGATAGTCGCAACCCTACAACTATGAACGCTCTACAACACAAGATCAAGCCTTCTTTCGCAACAGTTTTCGAAATTTTGCGGAACAAAACAGTTTCCAGGTTGAGAGGCTCCATAGACCCAGATTGGCGAATTAGGCGCCCCTCTTCTGAGGACGCACCTCGTCTGTTTACCTTTCACGATGGTGGCTGCTTGCGCTTCACCTCACGGTCGTGCTTCTCTTTCCACTCTTTGAACCACGGCAACTGTGTCATCGGCCCCCTCAGAGTTACCTCCCACGGCGGTGTCGGGGCCGGCAACCCCGTCTCCTTCAGGCAATTGGCCCTAAGCTCGTCCCACGAGCCACCGCGATTGAAGACCCCATCATTCGATTTCTCGCGGGAAGAGATGGTTCTCATCTCTTCCCTAAGATTAGCCGTACCCTGTAAATCTATACTGCAGTCCTCATGCAGCACTACACCATATCTTCTCGCGCCTTCCGCCGTAACGAGTCTGCGACGGACTTCCAGCGCCACGACTTCGGGATCTCGCTTGAGTGGATCGCCCCATCCGCCACCGCCCCAAGTAATCCACTCGAGCACATCTCCAGTGCTAACCTTGATACGGTCTTGCTTACTACCCAAGGCTTTCCTTGGCGGGTTGTCAGCGTCCTTCGAATACTTCACGAGGACCTTGATAGACCGCGCGCCTGGCTCGCCGCCCAATACACCCCATGGCTTAGATAGCCAGCGATCGTCATGAATCGAAATCATTCCCTCTTCCAAGAAGCGCCAGAATATACGCTGTGCATTGCCCCCACGATACAAGCCGGCCCCCCCGGAATCTGCAACGGTGTTGAACACCTCGATGCGCAGTGGATAATAGAGTTCCAGAAACTCATTCGGGATTGCCTTCATAGCAGGCCAAAGGCAGTGCCCATCGGGTCCATCCCCAATAGGTCTCCCTGGTATGCCACCAAACCCAATCCAGTAGAGTTGGAACCATTCACCATTTTTCTTGTAGCCTGAGTACATCAAATGTGGACTGTCGCTGAATCCCGCAGCCGTCATGAAATCTGGAGATTTCTGGCCCAGAAGGGCGGACAAAACGTCCATAATTCGAGCTAGGAAATGAGTACGGCAGGACATCGCGGCTGGGCGAATGGGTTTGAGAAGGCTGCCTTCGGGGATGTGGACATCTATGAGGTCGTGAAAACCGTCATTGGCTACAACACTCGAGTCGTAGACAACAAGGAGGTAAACGCCAACGAACATTTTGAACATGTTGATGTTGAGGTAGAAGTTGATCGATGATGGCGACTGGGGGTCCGTTCCGGAGAAATCGAACTTCAACCGGCCGTCCTTTTTAAACATAGTGCATGCTAACTTCCAGGGTCCGATTCCTTGCCCGTCATCATCGATCCAGTCTTCGAAATAAGCAGGCTCGTCGGCGATGGATGTATTGATAATGGATGAGACTGCTTTGCGGTTACGACTCAGGAGCTCGTCGATGGCGGCAAAGTAGACGTTATCTCCGAATCGCGTATAGAGCTCGATCATGCGATTCCCAGCAATAGTACAAGCAGCTACAAGTGCTCGAACGTCACCACGATTCCAGTCAGGAAGCCGAACATTTCTGTAGATGACTTCCATCAAGTCCTCGTTCCAGACTCCTTTCGAAGCGACCTTGGTAATGGGAATCTGGATACCTTCCTCGAAGATGCTACTAGCTGCGCATGGAAGAGATCCAGGAACGCTTCCGCCCACATCCGTCATGTGGCCAAAGTTTGCTGTCCAAGCAACTGAGTTTGACGTTAGCCTTCGTCTGCAAAAGAACATAAGCGCAAATCTTACTCAATTTTTGGTTCACGTGAATTGGCATGAGGATGAGCCAGTCGTTGTGGTGTGATACAGCTCCAGAGACAGAGTAGGGATCATTTGTGAGGAAGACGTCGCCTGGTTCAATATCGTCTTTCCAGACATCCAGAAACCCACCGATAAATGATCCGAATTGACCAGCAACCATTTTACCTGTGGGCTCGGCGATGACGTTGAATTCATCTTGTTGCTCTCGAATGGCTGGACTCATAGTTGTCCTAGTCATCAATGTGTCCATTTCATTGCGGGCATTGCGCAAGGCATTCTCGAAGATATCGACGGTCACAGTATCAAGCTCCTTGATACCAAGATCCTCATGTTCTTGCTTGTCAGTCACTTGATGAATTAGAATGTTTCCTACAGGATCGACTTCGGCTCGAAAGCCTGGAAGAACTACAGTGTTCGAGTCCATCTCACTGATGATGCAAGGGCCGAGTACTGCATGACCACTCTTCAGACTCAAACGTTCCCAGATGGGACTGTCTGGAAATTCTTTGCCTTCGATAACGAGGTTTGTTCTCGAAGAGACTGAAGAGTCTGGAGGGTTGACAGAGGTTGCGTGTTCCAGCTTCTTGACGGGTAAGTCAGTCTTTAGCTCTTCCGCGATTACTCTCAAATTCACAAGCTCGACATCCGAAGATAAGCGATACGTGAAAAGTTTTTCATGTTCAGCTTCGAAGAGCTCCTGTAAATAAGGGAGTCCTTTGGTCTGGAAACTTTCCAGCTCAACGTTTACTGGGATGTTGATCGCCTGTCCACTGTAACGGAGATCCGTCTGGAACTTATGAAGCTGTGGTATAATTGATTAGCAATTCTGAAGGCACTTTGTACTAATGTTGCTGTTTAATCAACAAGCAAGAGAACGGTTTTTGATGAAAGTAGGGAAATTTGGGGAAGGCACCTGTTTCTCTTCCGGCACACCCTGTTCATCGCGCATCACCGTCTTAGCCTGTTCAAGCAATCCATCAAAGGCACCCAAAATATCCTGCTTATCAGTCTGTTGGAGGACTCTAATGAAGGTTTTCCCTACTTCGTGACGAAGCAGAGTCATCGCGTCACCAAAAGCACAGAGCACTCCGGGAGACGGCGGTATGATGACTGGAAAGGCACCCAGTAGCTTTCCCAGAGAATTCGCGTGTAGGGGTCCAGCGCCACCGAAAGCAACAAGGCTGAAGTCTCTGGGATCATAGCCTTGCTCAACAGAGACCAGACGGAGTGCACCGTACATGGTCTCATTCGAGACCTTTAGAATGCCTTCTGCAGCTTCGTATAAGCCAACACCTAGATCATCTGCAACTTGCTGCACAGCCTTCTTCGCCGCATCTATGTCCAGATCGAAGGCACCTCCCAGGAGAGATTTTGGTAGGTATCCTAGCACAGCATTCGCATCCGTAACAGTGGCCGTGGAGCCGCCCTTGCCGTAGCACGCTGGTCCAGGCATTGCCCCAGCGCTCTCAGGGCCAACCCTGAGAGCTTTTGTTACTTCAGGAACTCTCGCGATTGAGCCACCGCCGGCTCCAACGGTACGCACATCGACAGAAGGTGCCTTAACAACCAGATCAGCGACTTTGGTCTCTCGCCGTATTCGTGGTACTCCATTTTCGATCAGTGCAACGTCAGTGCTGGTACCACCCATATCCAAGGTGATCAGATTTTTGAATCTGGTCTGGTCTGCAACCACCGAGACGACGCCAGATACGCCTCCAGCCGGACCAGACAGGACCCACGTAACGGGAAATCTACTTGCGAGACTAACTGAAGAGAGGCCCCCATCAGATCGTAGAATACGAAGATGTTTAGCTTTTCCCTCCAAAGACAGGAGAAGATTACTTAGATAATTTCGGACGCTCGGCTCGACATAGGAGTTGACAACCGTGGTAATTGTGCGCTCATACTCCATAAGCTCAGGTAAGACTTCCGATGAGATTGAGACAGAGGTATCTGGAAGTAGCTTGGCTACAATACGTTTAGCTGCTTGCTCATGCGCCGCATTCGCGAAAGAATTTATCAGGCTGATTGTCACAGCATCTGGCTTTGCTTTCATGATTGGCCGAAACCTTTCCTCAAAGATCGCCTCATCGAAGGAACGGACTTCTGTACCGTCAGTCGCAAGTCTCCCCGGCGCCTCAACCGTAAGCTCTAGAGGAGCCAGTGGCTCCGGCTTTGGCCATATGATCCAGCTCGCCAAATTACCAGGAACCTGGGATCTACGCGTCTGTAAGATATCTTTGTAGCCTTCGGTGACAACAAGCGCAACTCTCGCACCCTTCTGCTCCAGTATCACATTAGTAGCTACCGTGGTCCCGTGATTGACCACATGTAGAACCACATCTGCACCGTTTGGAATCTTCGACAAAATCTGATCTTTGCCTTGAATAACGGCCACAGATTGGTCTTCGGGCGTTGAGGGAACCTTGGCTCGCCATGATTCGCCCGTGTCCTCTCGAAGTAGTAGTAGATCAGTGAAAGTACCCCCAACGTCCACCCCAAGACGATACGAAGGTACGCTCATACTTACACTGGGGCCAGTAAAGCCTTAGGGGAAACGCCAAAAGAAGAAATACAAATGCTACGGACAGCTATATCACAGTATTAGGCTCTGGCAGGCAATGCAGCCGGTGTGGATGTTAGAAGTTCCCATACGACACACGATCCATCTGTCTCTCTCTCCCAAGCCTGGGAAGCGTGGTGAGTTTATGAATGCAGGTATGAAAATCAGTGAAAGATGAGTCTTGTTATTATCTTGTTCGTCGTCATCTGAACTACCGCACAACTTTACTACCTTACCGCCATGCCCTTGACTGCATGATGATCTCAGTAGGCGGGGATGAGTATGCACGATGACGCCAAGCGCTCCAATCCAATGCTGTAAGTGGCAGGCCTATAGAGCGGTACTGATAAGGATTCCACTCCCTTTTGCCATTGCTTCACGGTAATGTATCAAGGTCATCATCATCATTCACGAGGGATTGTCCACTACAGTTGGAAGCTGAACGCGTTATTTTCAGAGAGATCTAAGATTGCATTCTAAGCCCAAAGTAGCTAGTCACCGAGTGGAAACATCCACCGCCAAGCTCTCTCCTCTCCAGCTCCTTTCTCCTTTCTCTTTTTTCTCTCTGCAACTTCTACTTCATTCATCTTCTGGCCATGTCTTCGGACCCTGGACCCTATCCCACCGACCTCCTCAGCAATTACTCAGCCTCGGGCTTCGCCTCCTCAACCCGCAGCAGTCTCCCCTTCGGCGCCAACCCCGCCCTCCTCGTCATCGACGTCTGCAACGCCTATCTGACCCCCGGGAGTCCCCTCTACGCCCCCGACCGATTCCACGAAGCCCTCGTATCCACCGACAGCCTCATATCCCGTTGCCGCGGGCACGGGATCCCCGTCATCTTCACGCGAGTCGTGTATCCGAATCCGGAGTCCGGCGGCAACTGGTACAGATACAAGGGCGCCGGCGTGCTGCCCTGTTTCGATGCCGGCAACGAGCTTGGCGATTATCCGACGGGAGATCGGATTTGCAGGCCGCAAAAGGGCGAGATTGTCATCGAGAAGCAGTTCAGCAGTGCCTTTTTCGGGACGTCTTTGGCCAGTCAGCTTGTTGCGATGAGGACTGATACGCTCATCATCTGTGGGTATTCGACGAGCGGTTGTGTTCGGGCTACCACTACGGATGCGATGCAGTATGGCTTCAATCCATACGTGGTCAAGGAGGCTTGTGGAGATAGACATGCTTACCCTCATGATGCCAATCTCTTCGACATACAGGCGAAGTTTGGGGAGGTCGTATCAATGGATGAAATCACGAAGCTTATGAAGCGATGAATTGCGCCAAACGGGTTACAAACGTCATAACCACGAGCTTATTCATCCAAAACTTTTCAAGAGACTGTTTTTTCGCGTTCTTAATATCCATGATCTTCGCCAAATGGTCTAATTCCAACAGGAAGATTTCAGAGTTGCCCTACTCTTCAAGCAAATGTTTCTCTTTTCTACCTGCTCATCTGTGCTTGGACAAGAGAAAGTGGGGCGACCACTCCGTGTCCGATGATTCTAGGCAACGAGTCTAGTAAATCCACAAAACTGTGGCTATTGATTGCATCTATCGCATTGACGGAAGCTACGCTCTAGAACGCAAGCCTCCTTATGGAGCCGACTGAGCGCCTCTTTACACTCGCCTACCTCCGCCCACATAACCTCAAGGCTCTTCTTCAAGTCTCTCCCAGCCGTCTGCTGTTCGTCGTGCAATAGCTTCCATTTACAAGTGCTGCCATCGCACTCTCGTTCAGCCTCTTTGATGCCGCTGAAGAGGGTTCCCGCACCGACTCCTGCGGCGGACGCGCTTGAAACGTCTGAGCCATCTCCATCCTTCGATCCTTGCTCGACAACTTGCCAATCATTTTCCACGAGGTCTTCGCTGCCGGATAAACCTGGAGCGCCGTCTCTTTTTTCTGAGAGCGGAGAAACCTCTACTTGCTTCTCCGTCTTTGCTATTTCGCTGGGCGAGAAACCACAGCCAGGCACTAAAGGGTCGTCATGGTCATCCGTGGCAATCGTAGTCTTTTTGAGCTCTTCTTCAAGCTTTACTAGGCTAAGATTGTATTTCTCAATCGTCTCTCGGTATAAGTTGAGCTGTATCCATGGAAGATAGGCCAGAAACATGCACAAGACAAAGTAGAAGACAAGGAGCGGGGAGAAGTACCAGAACCAAAACAAACGAATCTTCCCAGCCTGGTAAGACGTAAAATTCTTGTAAATGTTCTTACAAAACCTGATGCAGTGCCATTCTATGTCCACTGAGAGAACGAAAGCGCCGATGAATGATGTAGCTTGCATCAGGAGTAGCGTCTGTTCCCCAGTTGCTCGATTCAGCAATTGTTTTTTTACGGGAATTTCTTGGCATAAGCTGTCGCCGAGCAACATTGTGCCCAGAAAGCTAAGCACGGAAAAGCCGGTCGCCCACCACCTTGGTGCCATACATAGCCAGTAGACGAAGATGGAGGTACCAGGAGCAAACTCGATCTCCAGCCAAGTGAAATGCAGGATGACGAGCCAAAAGCTCCGGGCCAGCAGAATGGAGTACCAGAGCAGAATAGGAGTTTTTGAAATGTCAAACATGGATTCAGTGATAGGAAAGGTACTTGTTGAGGACTTCATCATCGGTGTATTACTCGATCGAAAGTCTGCATCTTTACTGACGATGTAGGCGCTCCTCGGCTTTTCGGTTTTCGGTTCGGGCCCCAAAGCTTTGGGGCTTGCGTCCTTGGCCATATCTTGCTGGCACTTCTCTATTGACCTTCGGAAAGCATCCAGTGGCATATTCATTCCGTAATTAACCACCAGGCCAAGGGACGCAGCCACAATACAGATGATCCAGAAACCCACCCAAACCAGTATAGAGGCGAAGTCCCCGGACTCATACACCGGCATTAGCTCATACAAAATTTTGATGGGCCACTCAACCGTCAGGATCGAGTCAGCAATGAGTATGCATGATGCGATCGTGCCAATCTTGTCGATAGAGCTACAAATTGACTTGCTCTTTGCCAGCGCAAATGCTACATCCGCCCTGAGTTCCAGGACGGTCTTGCTGTGGTTGAGGAGAGTTGCTAACCAGATGAAGAAGCAGAACGAAGATGTCGTAGTGAGCCAAGTCAGGTAAGCCGAGAAGGGGAGACGAGTGAGTGACATATATATCCCATCGATTTCAAGGAGATGCACAATAACGGCGACGGTAGCGTAGAGGGCGAAACCAAGGTACATTGTGATTCGTTGAAAAAGCGTTTTCCTCAAGAAATGTGATGAGGTATGCATCGCTCCACGGACGTACTGAGTCGGCTCTCGTACTCCATGGTTGAAACCCTTTCTCTTCAATGCTGGAGAGTGGCCCTTGGCCTGCGTGCAGTGTTTCGCCTTCTTTCGCAAATGAGCGTGTGGAAGGTCGAGCGAAACAGCCACTGCCGTAATCCAGGCTAGTATCACTAGTACCATAGCAAGCAGGAACGTGATTGCCATAACCACTATCCCTTCAGCCCACCTCATCTCTGAATCCGCGTTCCCCCATTCGTAGACCGGCAAATTGGGCCATATGTTCATGGAAACGAGATAGAAGTAAAGCGTCACAACATCGTCCGTAAGAGCTGAAGCAGCAAGGGAGCCAATCAGTTGACGCAGAAGCATGTTGGTGTGACTCTCGACCCGCACGCGTGCAATTTCAGCTCTGGGCGAGGGCGGTTTGCGACCATCCACACAGGCAGCTGTGGCTAGCCATAATACGAAGAAAATGGAAAAGGTTCCAGCTGCCCAGCGAGGATTCAATGGGCGAAGAAAAATGGAGTATGGTCCGAAATCGATACCGTGTAGAAAGCAGCGTATTATGATCAAGACGATTTGCACAATGAAGATGCAACCAAGGATAATGCTGCTACTAGAACGGGCATATTCTCGAGTGGATGATGTTTGAGCTCCATTGCTGGCACTGAGCAGAGACTGGTGGTCTTCGTTGACGACTCCTTGGACCGGGCAGGAAGCTGGCGATACTTGGGTATTGTTGCATGCGACCGAGCAAGTCTGGCAACCACACTTGACCGGGCAGTATTTTCTTTGCGCTGGAGTACTTTGGGTTGCCATAGTGGGATGTAGCTTTGAGGAACTAGAGTCTTGTACTGTCGTCCTCTACGAAGGTCTGAGTATGTCTTATTTCTTGGCTATTGAGGTCTTGAGGTGATTCCAGTCGAAGGTTTGTTCATGACAAAAAACCCAAAAACGAGGTAAAGAACCAAAGAGCCAAAAATGTAGGGCAATTTTTTGATATGAAAAGTCTCGAGATACATTGTGCAAAGCTTAAATACCTAATTAATGGCGTGAAAGGTCTCTTATTCTCTCATGTCAAGCCAAGGCATGGCGAAGGTAAGTCTTGGCATACCCAGATTTTCGCTAGTTAGGAGGTGCAATGAGCAAGCAATCCTTACTTATAATGCATAGAATAGATTAACAAGGTCCTCAAGAATGGGGCCTGCTTCCTCAGTATACTGCACCCCCTTACAACTACGTTGCCTTCTTCCAGAACCTCGCATGTTCGTATCCGTCTTCGACCATCTCGGCGAAAAGCCTTCGCTTTCCCATTCTGCCAGACAAGACGACTGAGCGAATTGTAATTAGGATGACGGCATTTCACAAATCTCGCAAGCCAGGTTCCTCGACGACGAGGACAGCAAAACAACGCGATGCCTGATCGTTTTCAGTGACGAAGAATTAGAGATAGTGCACGAACACGCGCTGGATCTTGAAGCGTGGGGTGGAAATGATGCGTTGAGTCTTGGGAAGAGTGGAGGAGTTTGATGATGCTTTAAGGGGAAAAAGGGGTCGGCGATACGGATAACAATGATGGTGAGAAGGAGGCAAAGCTGGGAAAGAAAAGTGGATGACGAAGGGTTGTGAGGAAGGAAAGCGGATCGCTGATCAGAGCGCCACGGTCTGTCTGACGGAGCTGCAACAAGCCGATTTTGATTCCGTCGAAGAACGGAATGAAAGGCCAGAAACCTACGAATACTGCCAAGGGGAAGTAGCGGTCATTTGTCAGTCTGACGAATGCTACTCCCTGTCCAAAAATGCGCTGATGAAGACGTATCCTCAAATCCGCGCACCACTTGAGGCCACCAGGCTTTCGCAGGTCTGACACAGCGCAGGCGACATGGATGCTAGACGGGATTTCTGCCATGTTGCCTCGAAGGAAGACTTGCCGATAGGAGTCAACAGCGCAGGGCTGTGCTGTAGTTCAACATTCTCACACAGCTACCTCTGGAAATAACAACCAATCACCTAATTCGCCTCATCCCTCGTCGTTTAACAATGAAGCCAGACCACACTAAGTTCTCATTTCCCCTTCGAAGATAAGACACAATCCTAGCTTCCCTCATCCCTCTCAAACGCTCTCGTAAACCCCCTCACCGCATTCACCCACCTTCTCCTCAAACCCCACCTGCCCGACACGCATCTAAACCGAACTGCCGATCAAACATGATCGCACCCATCAATCACTAACATGAGACCCCTAGCCCGTAAAATCCAACTTTCTCCGACCCTATTCCCCCAACTGCACCTTGAGCTCCTGCATCCACTCCGCCCCAATCCACTTCTAAGAATCACATCCAACGCCATCAAGGCCAAACCAAACGCAGATGCCTGGCCCGACTTGTGGCGTAGCTCACAGGTAAACTATACATGGGTGGCTTGGTCGATTGGCTCAGGGCCATGCGTCTGCTAGATGGAACCATCGATCATGAAAACATCCCACGCATGCTCGAGCGGTCAGAACTACTGCTTAGGTCTGACATGGTTAAAGCTGAAAGCCAATCTATTTGCTCACTGTGCTTTCAAATCCACATGGTCCAAAACACGCCCTGAACGCGACTGCGCAACCAACACAGCCTCCAACGCCTTCATTCAACACCAACCGCATTCATTCCCTCCTGCACCCCCCACCCCGTCCCATTCCCTTCCCCAAAGCTCGCTCTCCTCAATTGCACCACAAGCCCATTCTCTGCCCCTGCTGCAATCCACCCTCCAGTCCTCTGCTCACCCCCTTCCTCAAACGGCAAGCGGCACGCGAGCAACAGCTTGAACGCCGCATCTGCGATACCGACCCACGACCCGATCTCGGAGTCAAAGTCCGCGTTTAGTGTGACGAAAACGGTACAAGTGTCATAGCTCCTGCTGTCCGGCAGTCGCCAAATGGTAGCCGCGCCACCGAGGTGGAAAGTGCCGATGTAAGGGCTGTGTGGTAGGGAGCGGATGGCTTGGGTGCAGTCTGGGCTTAGCGGCAAGAGGGTTGTGGTCGACGTTCTTGAAGCGCAGTGGGGTTCGGAGCTGGTGAGTACGTTTAAATGTGTCGATCCGGCAGTCAGATTTGTTATTGTGAGAGGAAGTGTCAGCGCGAAGACCGTGAAGTGGTATGGAATCAACGATAGAAGAAGAATCGGAAGACGATGCATTTCGAAGCTGCTAACCAGACTGAGAAATATTGAAAGTTGCTGGTCTCTAATATTTCCATTTAGAAAGTCTCGGGTCGCAAAGTACTCCAACCAAGCACCGAATAATCGCGAGAGAGCGAGCGCATAGCGCCTCTGAGCACACTTGAAACCCCTCTTCGTACCCAACAGAAGCCAGAAAAGGTGGACCTATTGTAATGACGGCATGTTCTTAGATGGTATCGTCTGCAAAACGCACCGCATGTCAATTACAGCAGCGTTTCCAACGCACTTTACACGCGCTGCTGCTGAGCGAGTGTTCTAAAGGCGGGCCGTGTACGAACACCTCTGGACTGCCTTGTGCAAGGGAGCGGGAAGACCAAGGTTCGTGCCATCCGCTGTCACACATGTAAGCGCAAAGTGTATATATAGTTCTGGAGGGAGAAGAAGCCACGTATGAGTGGAGTTGCGCGTAGGGGTGGCTGCTGGTGCATTGATCTTCGACGAGGGATCGTAGGAGCAGCTGTCAGTGCGAGATATGCGTCTGATAAGGGTTCGGATGATCATTGACCACAGTAGATGACAAAAGGTCTTGCGCCGGCTCTTTTGTCGTCAATTTTTGGTGGAGGCATGTGTCGAAAATGACAACGGCAATCCAAGACACTCGCACATCCACCTTCATCAATGCATCCTCGAAAACAGTCCACTCCACACACTCCCCTCCTTACTCGACTCCTTCAAACCCCCCATAACGAGCGCATTGTCCTTGATGTCCCGCAAATAAAACTCGGCCAAAAAAAAATTCTGAGGTGAGCGTGAAGCTTCTTTCACAATCTGAATAACCGTTTTGATACTGCCCTCAACTCTTGAACCCGTCCATTGAATCGTCAGTTCATGGACCGTCTGACATTTAGACGGACTGTATATGGACCGTCTGACATTCGGACGGACTGTATATGAACCGTCTGACATTCGGACGGACCATGGACAGTGTGAGTACATAGCTTTATTCTGGACTGATTTGAGCGTCTGGACGGATCAGTCGGACCATCGGGCGCCTTGGCTTCGGCTTGTTGTGCTCTTGTGCGCTTCAATCCAATAGGATTGCAAAGTAATTGAACATGCAGTGAGGAATTTTAGGGAGCAGAGATTTGGATGAGAGGACATGTTTGTTAATGGGCGTATCTGGTCAAGCAAATAGCTCAGTGTCGAGGTCGAGAAGCCGCGACGAAGGGTTGCTAGTAAACAAAGGCCCCGTAGTTAAGGTATACCAATTAACGCTGCTGGTGACACGAGTTGCTTTGTAGATCAATCGTAAGAAGTAAGGTGAGTCAGGTATTCTCCGAGCGAGGAGATCTGGCCAGGCTGCCGAAGACGGGGAATCTAGACTTAGGCATGCATCAATGACCTCATAGAGCAGCCAAGTGGAAAGTCGATGAATACATATCTTGCAGTTAGACAGCGAAAGTAAAAGTGACTGCAATCAAGTACGGACAATGGGTCTCAAATGCCAGATCTTACTCTCTACTTTCTACAAGCATCCCGATCCATCAGGATTGCCTGGCTACTCGAGGAGCTAGGTAGGCCTTGACTACAAGCTCGAAACCTATGATCGCGCGGATACGGGTCTAGCGCCCGCTGGCTTTAAGCAGTCCTGCGGAACGGCATTGGGAAAGGCCCCTGTCCTCAAGGATGGAAAGCTCACCCTTCAGGAGAGTGGAGCCATCACCGAGTATGTATTCCCCTTCCCTTCTTGCGTCTCCGCTATTCCCAGCGTCTTGCGTTTCTGCCCTTCCCACGGACTGCACCTTTTGACCGTGCCTGCCAGGTATCTCGCGAGCACTACGACAAATACCACCGACCAGACCCAACGTGTCAAAGTGCGTGAGTGGATTCATACAGCCGAAGGTGCCTTCATGGTCCACTGCCTCCCAACGGTCTATGTCCGACGAATTGACGCCTCAGCCGCTGAGATACTGGCCCCAGGCCTAGCAGGGAACGTAACTAAAGACCTTGACTGGCTGGAAGCGGAGCTGAAGAGGGGCAATGGAAAGTATTTGGTGGGCGATCATGTCACTGCTGCGGACACCAAGGTAGCCTTCTCCATTCAATTCATCTTCTGGTTGAAATTGGCGCCGCAGGATAGGAAGTGGGAGGGTATTGAAGCATGGTTGAGGAACGTGGAGGCTGGGGAGACGTATCAGCGTGCTGTGGCCAAGACTGGGCACCACCTTTAGGTCTAGAGCACCCATATATTCCATAGCCAAGTCCATCTCTGGCTTCTCCTTATTGTCTCCAATGATCATGATCCCGGAGAGCTTGACGGCGTCCGCAGTAACCTTGCGCATGACCCATCCTCTTGTGCAAGCGTCTCGATCCATCTGCGCAAAGGCTTCGAAAATTGTAGACTCATCTGCAAAGTGCTTCCTGACTCAGAGTGCCCCACTTCTCGGTTATTGTCTTGAAGCCAAAGCCACTGCATATTCCTGGCTCATCTCGCTGCTTTTTATTCTACAAGCGAGACCGTCAGTATGCTGTGTCGCCGAAGGAAGGCTTGGAGGGACCGCCATGCTTGTGGACCGAGGCTGCCTGCACCCACGTGGTAGGTACGTCAACAGCAGGGTCAATCGCGGTCGATATGACGAGGTTTTTTGTAAATGTAGATGAGGATGTTGCAGAGTGCTGTTCCGGCAGCATCGCCGAAAGTCTGGCTAGGCTTCTTCGATAGGCCATGATGGTGGATGTGTTTATGGAGATATGGGCTCCACGTGGGCGCTAGGAATGGAAGCAGGAATGGAAGCATGTGCAAACGGGCAGGAAGGGTCAGTTCGATAATCACATATTCTCAAAATATGCCTACATATGTTCCTGATCATTATACCAGGTCGCGGTGGATGGAATCATGGAAATCTCGGGCCGTCAATTTTCCCGCGCCAATTTTTTTTAAAAAAAAAGGTGCCCCAACTTCATGTTTCTTCTGCTATTCAGCCAACCAACAGCTCTGGGCAAGGGAATGACATGAGACAACTACTGGCTGGACTTCTTTCTAGTTGATCCACGGATGAGGTATATATGAGAACAAGTGCAGGATTCTCGCTCGAACATGGCTCGACACACTGCATTTGCATCCCGATCTCAGCTTCTCAAAGAGGAAGGTGAATGCAAATTGATGTCATTCGGCCAACCAATCCTCTTGGTGCCCACCCCACGTGTATTCAAGTACCTATTCTGTTCAAGAATGTCCGGGAGATTATAGGGACGATTCGATTCGAACCGAGTGGAATAGTGGAATAGTCAAGTCTCACCCAATGGCATCAATGGCTTGATAGACTAGGCATCCAGAGAAGAAGACAAGATAGAGCAGCCGTTTCCCTTCCGAGTTGCTTGATCTTAGTCTTCACGAATCCTTACCATCCATCCATGCGACAACATCCATCTTTCATTGGTTCTCCACCACTCAAAGATTCCAAAGTCAAATGCTGGTCCCCGCCCTCTTTGCATGCATGCTCTAAGCAGGTACCATGTGCACCTTCCTATCACACCTCTTCCCTCGCTGAGGTCACTCCCTGAAGAGTGACCAGTATATATGAAGCCTTCCCGCTATGCCAACATTCCTCGCCCTCAACCGCTCGAGGCAAAGACGGTCCAGCTATTCTTCTTCTTCGCCTCTTGTGCTTGTCTGTCCATCATGCTCTTCCACCACATCGCCCGCCTTGCACTGCTACAGTACGCAACGCATGCTTTAGCAGCAACAAATTATACGTCTGAAGCGTTGAATCCGCAATTGACCAACACCATTGGTGACAAGGGAGGCCCAATTCTCTATTACAATGGCTCCGGCCCCGTCCCGCCGTAAGCGTTTTAATACAACCAAGTTCCATCAAGCGCCGCTCACAAAATTCAGATACAATGAGACTTCGCCAATACCGGCCCCATTTACTCCATTGTACCCGTGCGTACACACCTCGCGCTCGTCTCCGGAATATCATACTCATCCTTCTTCTAGAACAAACCAGACGGAGAACTATTTCTACAACCAGGTTGCAGCCATTGTAGCAAACGGCAGTAATTACACCACCAAGTGTGAAAAGTGCCTTGCTTCCACCAGCGTCTTCCACGAAGCCGCAATTTCTCAGCCAGTATCCGTCGTCACTGATCTGTTGATCCGAGTCTGTGTGTCTCCACCTGTATTCACTCGTGGAGCAATTTCCGCATACTGACGTCGCCAAGGGAACATTACGCATTTCCCTATCTATGCGGTGACTGGCGAATCTGAGTTTTCTGGTGTTGGCGGTCTCGGGCCATATTGGGCGCAGTTGTAAGAGACCTATACACTAACGACGAGGGATCACTTTGCTGAATAGGTTTGAGGTTTGCTAAAATGAACGAGTCCACGGGCGACTACCAAGCTTGGTGTTACTACCAATGGGTAAATACAGACTTTAGATTCTATCCTCGCCGCTACGACTAAGTACCTTGCAGGATACATGCACTGTCCCGCCAACCATCGAGATAGATGAGAGTCTTTATTTTAGCCCCAAGCCACCCGCCGCTTCCGTCGTCCCAAAACCTTCTGGAAAGACGATCAATATCTTACATCTGTCCGACTGGCATTTGGACCCTCGCTATGACATTGGGTCGGAAGCAAATTGCTCCCAGTACTTGTGCTGCAGACCCTATTCGACCAACACCAAGCTTGATACTGGGGTCAACAACGCCTCTGTGCCAGCCTCCAGATTTGGTTACTTGTATTGCGATTCGCCACCAGATCTGGCGTTGTCTTCTTTCAAATCTATGCCTTCATTCTTCAACGTTGACGATATCAGCTTCACCATCTTCACAGGTGACATCGTGAGCCATGACGTAAGCTTCTTTTCGCTCTTGGGCTGCAGAACTGTGCTGATCCAGAATATTTCCTCAGAATGATGACCAGCTGAGCAGAGCGTACGTTGAATACGAGGAGACCGTAACTTACGAGGTCTTCAAAGCTGAGATGGGCAACATTCCCATCTATCCAACTTTGGGCAATCACGACTCTTTGCCAGAGGCCTACAACACCCCCAACAACATCGATGGTAAGAAGACAGCTGGCGCAAACAATATCTTCAGCTGGAACTACGACCTCCTCAGCTCCATGTGGGAGCGAGATGGCTGGATCACTGCAGCAGAAGCGAACCATGCGTCCACGCACTATGGAGCCTACGCCCACACCACTGCTCAAGGTCTCCGAATCATATCCATCAACACCGATTTCTGGTATGTCGACAACGTCTTTAACTTCTTCAACTTCACGAATCCAGATCAGTCTGGCATCTTGAAGTACCTGATTAAGGAACTCGAGGTTTGTGAAGCCAAAGGCCAACGTGCATGGATCATTGGCCACGTCTTATCAGGATATGACGGGTCCAACGGCCTTCCCAACCCGACTGCTCTATTCTACTCGATAGTCGCTCGCTTTGCGCCTGCGACAATTGCCGGCATCTTCTTTGGTCATACTCATGAGGATCAACTCCAGATCTTCTATGATTACAGTGCGACTAGCCTAAATGGCACTCTCCGTAATACTAACGACATTGACATCTCCAAACCATTGACCATGGGTTTCATCGGCCCGTCCATTACCCCCTTGACGGGCAACAACGCTGGCTACCAACTCTATCAAGTCGACGCCGAGACCTTTGAAATCATGGGCATCCAAACATACTTCGCTAACGTCTCTGAATCTCTCACCTGGACTAGCCCAGTCTGGCAATTTGAGTACGATGCCCGCTCTACATATAACGTCAACGGCTCATGGCCTGCTACATCTCCTCTCAACGCCACCTTCTGGACGGATGTCACATATTCCATGTTAACCAACCAATCTCTGGTTGAGAGGTACAACTTCTTAGAGACCAAGAGCAGTGTTGTCACCAAGAACTGCTCAACCGCGGCCTGCGCAAAGCAAAAGGTCTGCTACATCAGGAGCGGAAGCGGAGGACAGGGCTATGCTTGTCCGTATGATGACGGACCGTTCTAGAGCGTTATTCTGGCACACCTTGTTGTTGAAATACTCACCCATGATGTGGGAGGACGAAGGATGTAGCAGTACACCAAAGCTTGCTTGTAATTCATAGAGTGACTGATAAACAATTGAAATGGCCTTCGACATAAAGGACTACCAAACAATGTAGCAGAACACACCGCCCACACTTTCATTTAAATTCATTGGGAGAAATTCAAGCTTCTGAATCTGGAGGATAAAATTTTCAGAAGACTCGATAATCTCACTATCTCCCATTTTTCCATCTATGTGTACTTTCAATGAGTAGCAACCAGAATGAAGCCGCTGGTGCCTCCTTTCTCCAACGATTGAGAGCGCCAAGACATCTCGGCCAATAGTTCCACCGTCCCGCCGCCCACTGCGCGAAAGAGTCGAAACCTCAAGCTCATCACCTCACTCAATCTAACCAATACCAACATCCACCCATACGATGGCAGAGCCCCCAGCTAAACGTGCAAAGCGCACCGATAGCTCCGCCATGTGGGAGCGCAACAGTCCCCGCCCGACAGATCCCAACCACCAATCCAGACCTACGAACGGCAGCAACGACATCAGTAAAAAGCGAGACGATAGAGATCGGCACCACGGCCGCGATGAGCGAAGATACAGATCCAGATCCAAAGAGAGGCGGCGAGAAAGGAGTCGATCGAGAGACCGGCCAGAGAAACCCCGTAAAGAGCGGAGCTACTCAAGAGAAAGAGGAGGGCGGAGACATAAAGACGGAAAGCGAGATGGGGCGAGGGATAAGAGGGATAGGGAAAGGAGTCGGAGTCGGGAGAAGCACAGGTCGCGGCGAGGTTGGTTGATTCTATCCCTCTTTCCTGTGAAGTAGCAACGTTAACTGACTGACTGTTACTACAGACGAGCCTGCATCACGGCGTTCACGCTCCCCACGACACGACCACACCTCCACCCGCACCCGAACCCGCACACCATCCCGCGCCTCCAAGCCCATCCCACCCCGAAGCCCACGCTCAAACACTCCCACCGAGCGCGCCCCACCCACCGGTCCCCGCTCCACCAAAGCACCTCCCTCAAAAGCACCCCCTCCAGCCAGAAACTCTTCTCCGAAACCCAACGGCCAGACCAACGGTACCACCGCCTCGACTGAACCCTCGATAAAGAAGGAAAAGGACGCCATGGAAGTCGACGAAGACTCGGACCCCGAGGTGGCGGAGATGCGCAGAGCGATGGGGTTTACGGGGTTCAAGTCGACGAAGAATACAAAGGTGAAGGGGAATAATGTGTCTGGGATGCGGAAGGAGAAGAAGACGGAGTATAGACAGTATATGAACCGGGTGGGAGGGTTTAATAGGCCGTTGAGCCCGAGTCGATAGCGGAGTAATAGAGATGAGTCTCGTGTGATCCGGATGATGGAGAGCCAGTACTCATAGGGACTGAGGGATGGAGATTAGTCGGACGCGAGACAGAAAGCATTGACTGCAGATTTTGACGTGTGCTATACTCTCCCAGCAGCAGATAGATAGATCCCTCCGAAATATGGAGCATCCGAGAATGAAGCATCAAGCATCAAGCATCAAGCATCAAGCATCAAGCATCAAGCATCAAGCATCAAGCCTTGAACTCCGCATCTCCAAGTCCAACTCCCCACTCCCAGCATCACCAAAGCCCTCAAATCTCATCCTCCTCCTCATCAAAATCATCCTCCACACCCATATCATACAGGATCCTCCCGCCCCCACCCCCATCCCCCTTTTGCGCATCAAAATACGGCAGCACGACCCCCTCCCGATCCCCCCTCTGCTTATCCGTCAAGCCCAACTCAAACGTCCCTCCATCCCCCTCCGCATCCCCATCCCCCCCTTTCCCCTTCCCCCCCTCACCCCTCCCCCTCCACCCCTCCCTCTCCACCAACAACCCCACCCCGCCCCCCTCCTCCAAAAAAAACCACTCCTCAACCCCCCTGCCCGATTTCCGTCTATAATCCATCCTCAGCACGACACCTTCGTCATCATCATTAGCGCCGACGCCCACAACGACGCCGTCCCTTTCCTCCGCGAGGCCAAAGGCTGGTTCCGGGAGGCTTTTGGCGGCGGCGCGGTGGCGGGCGAGGTGTTGGGAGGGGCTGTGCGGGGTGAGGAGGGCGGTGGCGAGGTAGGAGAGGAGGGGGAGTGGGGAGGGGGTATAGGGTGTGTTTTGGTTTGATGGGGAAGGGGCGGGGAGGGGGATATCGGTGTGGTAGATTGCGAGGAGGGAGGTTGTGGGGGAAGTGAGGGCCGAGAGGAAGGAGGGGAGGTGCGTGGAAGTGTGCGTGGCGAGGGGGTAGAGGGTGTCGAGGATGAGGAGCGTGCCTGACGACAATCAATGGCAGTTCAGCTCTCGCGCGCTTCATTCATTTCGAAACATGGATAGTTCTTCGTAGAGCCCACGTACGTTTCGAGACCGATACGGTTCTGCGAATTTCCTCTTGGACCGTACTAGGATCCTTCCTCCGCGCCTTCACAAACGCAGTCACCCCCGGCGGCGGCGTTAAAGTCTCCCACGCCACGAACACGACATCGGTTTTCGACGCCTGCGCGACAAATATCAACTCAAGTTACCGACGCCAAAAAGACAACCACATAAAGAAATACAGACGAAACCTACCTTCGCGCCCTGGATGAAATGCCGTATTAACGGCTTCGCAGACTGCTCCACCGAATCCAGCACTAATGTGAACGGGGACGAAGCATCTCGGGACGAGAGCAATTTTTGGAGTAGGAGGATGTTGTGCTGGCGCCGGTGGTGGAGGGCGCGGGTGGACATTTTGGTGTGGGAAAGGGGGGGAGGGGGGTTGTTTCAAAGGTCTGTGGGACAGGAAGATTGGTCAGGAGCGGGGTTGGATGGATGTGTGATTTGAAATTGGGATGTTTTGGTAGAGAAGTGGAGATATCTGGAGCGTAGAGAGGGACAAGGATCGGGAATGTAGGGAAAGGAGCAAAAGGGTCGGCCGGCTAGGAAAGAAAGGAAGACTTACCGGACTATCAAGTGTAAGAGCAAAGAGTTGTATGAGATTTAGAGACAGTATCGATGATTCTTGGCTACCTCGAATTGATCAATTGGAACGATGAAATTCAAAAGTAATGGAAAAATGATCCATGCAAATGGAACACTAAGATGTGATATGCTATGGCCACAGGCCAGTTATGGTATCTGCACAAGTTCACTTTGAGCCTAGCGTAGAAAAAGTAGGCATAGTAGGCTAAATAAAGCCCCTGAGTTTTCTCAACGATTGAAATTCACATTGCCATCCTTAAAATTCAGGCTTTGCGTCCGACAATAAGATTTCTCGTTTCGCAACTCGCTATATCTTCATTACGAAGCATTTGTGCTTCTCGGTAGTAGAGGTAGTAATGCGTATGTTTCAATTCATAAGATAAGACAGAGTCAGATACATAGCTAACAAAAGACTCCGGAAAATAGGGGAAGCTGCATAGATCAGATCAACCATTTCAATCAATTTGCAACAAAATCAGCGCTGTTGGGACCATTTTCTTCGATAGATCTAAGTTCTTGTCACGAAGAGTCTAAATGTTTCCTCCACAATTGTTGCTATGCGGAAAAGGCCATTTTTCATGTTCTGCGAAAATATCTTAGAAGATAGGATAGATCCCTGGATCTAATGTGCATGAGCGAGTGAGGCGTTTTCCAGCTCGGTCGGCGGTTCTAGCATCTCATATACAGGAAATCGGAGCTGAGCGGGCAGCTCAGGTCGTTGTGCTTCTTCTGCCGTGAGCTCCTTGGATTCTGTGACCGGCATTTCGAGGTATTGAGATTGTTCGATGTTTTCAAGTTCTCTTTCTCCAGGTTCAGGTTCCGCCTTGTCCTTTCCTTGGTCGCCCGAGGAAATCCTGCTAGCATGCTTTTTAGTCCTCTTGCGGACTCTATATCTGAAAAGTGTAGCTATGATAACGAAAGAGCTCACGACTACCGCTACCGCTATGCCAACTTTGGCGCCTGTACTTGGTGTCTTTCGATAGGCAGAGGGCGGTATGTCTCCGGGTCGATGTATCGCAATAATTTGTTGGATGTTCGAGCCGTTGGGAAACAAAGCTTGTGATACGGAGAAGTTAGACCGATCGTAGTCCGCGATCACGTAAGCGTCCTGAAGAAAAGCGCGGCCTAGGGTGTACTGAGTTTCGTTCTGGGCTTGTCTTAAGGGAAAATAGCGAGTTGCATTATTGACGATAGGATAATCTGCCATAAGGTCAAAGCTCCCATATTGCATCACGATATCAACAGTGTTTCCTCCAGCTGAAGCTGGACCTAAAGTGAAGGTTACATTGGGGTTTTGAGCCACCAGCTTGTCATGCAACGTGTCATTCACGAAGTACAGCTCTGCAGTCTCGTTGTAGGTCAGACCAAAAGCGTTTTCGAAGGCTTGACATGCTCCAAGCGGCAACCAAATATGAGGTACAAGTGAGTCAATGTATGAATAGATGACCGTGGAAAGTAGCGGACCACTGGCAGCATCCGACGTGATGGACTGGACTGGTATGAGTAGGTCTCTGCTGGGATCGGGACCAAAAGCAGACGTGATGTTGTTCTGCACAAAACGAGCGGCATCGTAGCCACCCAGTGTCAGGCTCCCAAATGCTGTTGGCTGTCTATAGTAAGCACCTGCTGTATAGGCCCAAGGAGTGCTTGGGGTTTTGTTCTGCTGGGCCACTGCTCCAAGGAAACTCGGCTGGGGGTTGTCAAGGGTAGTGATATTGATAGCATGGGGGCTCAAGCCAAAGGAGCCGATATAAAAATCTTTGGTAGCAAATCCTTCAATGACTTGGTGGCTGAGTGCGGGTAGTCCGCCTCCAGGCCAGCCCAAAGTCAAATTGTCGTAGCCGAAGTTGGCGTTGCCGCTATATCCCAAGCCGACCTCCTCTGTTAGGACCAGCCCATAAAGTCCAATATTGTTCCAAGTCGAGGAAGAATTTGGCAGAAAAGAGTTCCCCGAAGGTCACCGCAGTTGCTCGGGTAACCAACAGCACATCCTTGCGGAAGCACTGGCCAGACCGCGTTGCCCGAATTCGAAGGCAGCAGCCTCAGGTTTTGTGCTGGTGTGCCCACCTGCATACCAAATGAGGACCACGGGCCATCATTGCCATCCCTATGCCAGCGATCAGTAAAAGGGTAGATGGTCGCCGGGAAGCCCATTGGCTGTTGGGCCTATCTACCAGTACTCGCTCGCCGGGAAACTAATTGGCTCTGTTTCTGACGAGCCACTCTTTCCTGAACACAGAGCATGCTGAACCATGAAGAGAAACGTGATGCGCTTTACCGTCGTGATGGCGACAGGACTCAGACGCAGACGCTCGATCATTCCCGGCGGAAGTGGGGTAAAAGGAGTTCTGGATGAAAAAAAACGATAAACCCGTCGCACATGTACCAGTTTGCGATTCGAGGAGCGGCCACCACATAAATGTTCAAAAGAAGAGCACAGCAATGGGATTGATCATATTCTAAAAACTCAATGGGCTCCGAGGATTCGTCATCCAGCCCTTCTTTCTATTTCGAAAGATTCTATTGGGATTTTTGTCAGTTCGATGTGTTTCATTACATGCATGATCCATCTGAACACTTCTCCTGTAAATGCTCCCGTTGGCTGTCGTGCGCCGATGTTGAGAGCATTGCCTCTTACTTGGTGCGTCGATTTACGTAGCCTCATGAAAATATCTCCCTCGCCTCGCAGGCACTTAGGCATCGTGCATGCGGCGTGGGTACAAGTTCTCCATCCCTCTGAGAACTCTCGAACCATACGGATAATCAGGCATGCATAGGTGTTTCTTTTACTGCGCAATTGGTCAATAGCACACGTGTTCAATTATACGCAGTTTCGTGAAGATTCTTCGCCACTTCGTATGCGTCCAGCAAGATCCTTTATGCAGCATTATATTACACACCCCCTGCTTCTTCTGAAAGCACTTGAATCATGTTTCTTCTTGTACAGCCATAGGCGTTTCTCTTGCTAGGCATTTATTAGTGTTACGTCTGGTGCGTTTCATGCAGCCTTCTATGTATAGATTCGTTCGTAGCCTGATTCCTTCTTGTCTTTATATAATATAGTCAATGACCCCCTCGATGTGCCATTGTGCTTTCTATCATTCACCGTTGCACCGTCGAAACAAATCAATTCAAAAATCTCCTTATTGTATCTTTTGTTCCTTGTTGCGTGCCCCTGTGACGACTGATTTCCTGATTTCCTTCGATCGAATTCACTGTCGTTGCCATGCTACGGTTTATCCTCAGGCTAACGCTCCTCCTCCCCTCCGTCAAAGGTCTTATAACTCCCAAGAAAACCCCAAACATTCAACGTTCAGTCGCCTCATTGCTGACCGCTTACAAAGACGTCACTGCCAACCTGGCCCAATCCGCTCAGCAATCTCAAGGACTGTTTTCCACGGCTTTCCGTTCAGGTACGACCTCTCTGAATGTGGGTGGCTGGACATCGTGTGCAAATAGCTTTCCATTAAACGGGTCACTCCTTCGCCAAGGGAGGGGTTTTTTTTCAGGTAGAGGCAGAAACCGTGGGCCAACTCATCCCCACAGCGGCTCAAAGCTCCCAGATCGCCACAGCGTCGCCATTGACAAATGACGCTGATCCAAGCAGTATTGGTACATCAATCGGTATCGATAGCAGGACGTTGACCCCGAACGTTCACGCCGAATACAAGAAGTCAGTTCAAACGCTCACGAAGAGTTCGGGCACGAACCCCAGACCCAGCGATACCATGAGTAGGTTGGATCTACAGAGCCCCAAGAGCGAAGCGACCCTTGGATACGGCGCCAGCACGTCTATTCCATCCCCAGCCATCGGTACTCAACCAGGTTTCATATTCGACCCGCAGATCATCACAGCAAACTCCAAGTCCCAGAGTGCCTTTCCCTCCGGCCAAACACTCGCTCTCAATTCTATTAGTACGGTTGGCTCGGGATATCCTGCCACGGTATTAGAACCCCAAGCCTCCAGCGACAAAGCGGCTCTCATACAGGGCTCCAGTACTTCCATCCCAGATGCAGAATTTACGAAACTACCAGGACTCGTCATCGGCTCCCAAATCATCACAGCTGACGGCCAAGATCATTACGTGTTCCCCTCCGGCCAAGTTCTCGCTCTCGGCTCCGCCATTACCCTGGGCTATGGCACCTCCACTAAATTTCTAGCCTCAGGCACCCAAAACCTCCTCGTGCCCGGCTCCAGCGCTTCGCTGTTACTCCATGCATCTGCCACGCCTGCTATATCCCAGATACCACTGCCTCTGACGATGAACAGGCAGACTATGACAGCTAATAGCCTGGGTCAGTATAATATCGACGGTTAAACCCTGACGTCTGGTGGTATGATTACGGTTTCTGGCACCATAATCTCGCTTGCGCCAGACGCGAGTGACGTCGTTGTGGGAACGAGTACCGAGGCCTTGACTGCGAACATTACAGCAGCGTTTCGCTCTGGTCCAACTTCAACCAGGACACAGATTTTCAAGGGAGGTACGCTTGGAGCGAAAGACAGGTTGTGGGGCGCTTCGATGGCGATGATGGTTGGAGTTGCGGTACTACTGTGGTTGTGATCACGGATGGGGTTGGCTGAGAGATTATGAGTGCTGGCGTTTGGCAAAACAACACGAACTTTTTAGATGACAAAGTTGTATGAGTAGCCATTACGGGAAAAGGTATCTACGCTCTCTAAGTTCATAATAATAAGAAGGATAGGAGTTCAACGACAGCCTCGCCTTCTTGTGAAGAGTGCCGCCCACACCAGTCTTTTCCTAGACTGTTGGCATTTTCCCGTGCGCCTTGTACAGATGCGAGACATAAATCGCCAGATCGCATATGTGCAGGCAAAGATACGAAGCGCTGCGGAGCCGTAAGCGAATCGGTGCGATCCTTAGGATGTTCCAAAATTGGCGACATTAGGCGCAAATGAAACATGGGAGTTGGAATTCATTGTCTTTCCCATGTTTTTGAAAATGCCTGTCTTCCACATTCAGCATCTCCTGTCGATCCTCCAAAACGATGTACCCTCTTCCGTTCTTCGCCTCCCTCCTACTGCCACTCGTCATCGCCACCCCCCTCACCCTCGCTCCATCATCACAACCACTCAACCTCTCCCCCCTCACCACCGCCCCTCTATCCCCCACCACCAACCTCACGGACCTCGGCGTCAAAATCGGCTGCTTCAAACCGACCAAAACCCCCGCCTTCATCTCAACCAACAAACCCGACTGCGAAGCCACCCTCGACGCCTGGGTGCGCGGCCACTCCCTACTCACGTCTCGGACATTCAGCCGGAAGGCGACTTCGATCTCCACCATCGACGACGTGCTGTTGCCGGTGCGACGCACGAGCGGGAGCTGTGGGATCCATATGGATACGATCAATGAGGACGATGAGGTCACGATGACGCTGGCGGAGATATATGCGGAGCTATTGGGGCCGGATGGGGTGATGAAGCTGTGTTTGGGGCAGGTGAGGCTGCCGGCGATTGGGGGGCGGATGTCGGTGGGGCCGAGGGGGTTGTTGAAGGTTGTGGTTACGGGGGTGGGAGTGGGTGCTGAGAGTTAGCATTCGGACATTGGAGGGGGGAGGGGATTTTTCCCCCTTATTTTCAAAGAGAATGATGGCGAGCACCAAGAGACCATGAGCCTTTCAACGAAAACTTGAATACAAAGGGTCAGTAGATTGTCACTACCACAGACACTATTGCTTGCTTCCCTGGGAGAAGGTACGCCTATCGTAGTATTCCATGAGTATCAGAACATTTGATTGCTTTCGCAATTCCATTTCCATTCTCAGCCACAATATCAACTTTTGAGAAGCGATGACAAGTACCGAGTCTGCGAGTGACGAGATGGATGTTGTGGAGGGCTGGAAAATTTGAGAAGGTCACTTCTATCTGGAAGGGAATACGAACGAGAACGCTTTCTCAAAGAGCATGACGAGACGACGAGAGCTGACGTGGAATTAATTTGGATTCGAAGATGGCAGGCAGCACTGGCAGAACTTGGGTGCAAGAATGATCGGCTGAGAAGTGCGATGGACAAAAGGTTCATGACTGCGAAAGATCACCTGTGGCTCCATACAGTGATCCCGTCTTATGCTGATACTAAGATGGATACTCTGCTAATACGGTTGGCGGGAATGCTTAATCTTCGATGAGCGACAATCACCGAGCGTTGGGCTCGTGTTCGTAAAGGGTTAAATTGTAAAGTTGATAGCAGGAGTCGCTTTGAGTGCGGTCAGGGAAGGTTGGGAGCGCGCCGGAGGATGCTAGTATTCGCTTGGTATGTCCGCTCACTGAAAGGCAGCGGCATGTTCTACCACCATGACCTGAAACTTGGTGATCCATTGGACAACTTGGAGCTCTCAGAGGCTTCCACAGGATCCGGAGTCGAGGTGAAGTAAATGCCAGGGCTACAAATTTGATAAACATCTTTGCTGTCTTTGTCGGCCAATGGCGGCCGAGCAGAACGAGTACGACTCCTGCTTGAGCACCGCGAACATATTATTACCCCGAAGCAATTTGGGCACTCGAAGAAGCCGGCGCAGATCAAAACGCCGGGCCACTCCCTATTTGAATTTTGTTACTTGTTGTAAATGGAGTCAACGCCGGGCTAACTATAAGTAAAGGAGACACGTATCGAGGTGGGACCAGATATCGATTCAGATCGCATTTATGCATACTCTCTATTCTTCGAGATTCTGGCACCACAACCCAAGCATTGGGGTCATTCTATCTCTCACCGCTGTTGCTCACACGAGTTCCACAGTACATATTCTCGAATTGACTGAGCTCTCAAGCACGTCTGGTGCGCTTTGCATGCTTTGAAAACCAGGGAACGATATAATGCGTCCTCCATTCACCAAAGGAATTTCGCAACGTACAAAAGTTGAGTCTAGGTAAATAAATAAAGACGTGCGATAGGCAGCGGTGTTCCTGGGTCTTAACATGTCGGTTGCGCTGGACCAGCCAAGAGAGATGCTAAGCCTAATGTGAGAAGTAAAAGCCCAGAAAAATTTAGACCAGGTTTAAGAATATGGAAAAAGCGATGTAGAGACCAAAAAAATGGAGGAAACACAGGCAGGGGGTGAAAATTGAAGCTAGAAGGGAGGTAGTAGACAATAAGGCCAAGGAGGAGGCAGAGAGAAAAGCTAACGAGGAAGCTGACCGGAAGACTAAAGAAGAGGCAGGAAAAAATGCTAATGAGGAAGCGGACAACCCCAAAATTGGCAAGTAGAAGCAAAAACACTGCTGGCTAGACGCTTCGCCCACCCCGTATGGGTGTGGCGAGTATTTTGGGTCATGAATGAGACCGCTGAAGTCCACAATGTGTAGCTGACCTGCTGAGGCAGGCGAGGCTTTTAACATTTTGCCAATGTTCGAATTAAATTCTTGAGCATGTTGTAAGGAGGACTAGATCTTGAGAGGAATCAAGGGCTGAACCACTACTTTATGTAGAAACAGACTTTGTAGCGCTGGCTTTTGGAGATGGACATCAATGCCAAGATCCATAAGGCTGAGAAATCCCTGGAATATCGGCGCCGAAGTGCCGCAAAGGCCTAGCATTGCTTCATTGCAGCGACAAGCATTACTCACACATTGTCTTTCACTACTCACTGTTTTACACAGCGAACGTCTCACCTTCCAGGACTGTGTTACTGTTCCTGAGTCTGCCAAAACCATCATCAAGCTCCTTCCTGCCTAGCGCATGCCTCTGGCTCCAGTGTAATCCAGGCCCCAGCCAGTGCACGCGACAGACCGACAGGATGGCAGCGGGCCTCAAGACTATCATCGCTTTGTCCTTTGTATGCTCCACTCCACTTTTCACCCTCCCTTCTCTCATTCTCATCCTCCTTCTCCTATTCCTAGACCTCAACTAACCGCCAAAACACTGGTAGGTCCTCGCCATTGGCTTCCTCCTCGTCATCCTCTCCTCCGCCCTTTTCCACAGCTACCTGACCCTGCTCGTCGTAGCTACCTACGTAGTTGCACCATTGCCGAACTGGATATGCGGGAGATGTGCGAACCCGGATGATTTTATGGAGAGCGCAGGGAGTGCAGTGGTGGATTTTGGGAGGTTCTGCACGGGGTTCTTGGTTGTGATGGGCGTTGGTATGAGCTTCTTCGCCATAATATTTGGAAGCTGGCTCTTGTTCTGAGTATGGACCCGTGATGAAGCATTTATACTGACGTGTATTTCTATAGCACTTCCGGCATTGCTGGCCCACTGCGCCCTAATCACTGTCCCGGCTATGGCTATGTCAATAATTGGCGGATTGCTGATCTATGGGACCATCATCAGCTTTACGATGTTCTTTCAGGAGGAGCAAGATTTCTAGAGCCTGGTTTGGCATGTATGAATAAGGATCGGGAGTCGCGTCGGTGGTACACGGAGCCGATTTGGTTCGCGATGGGTAATGAGGATTTAAAGGAGCTACCTTCAAGATACTTGTAGCGAAAATCATGTGAAGGATCCTGGCAGCCTACAATTCACTTGGTGCAATCTGAAATGCCAGAGCTGGTTAAAGACGCTGCTTCGTTCCCCTGCAACTAGATCGCCTTCTCTGCACTCCTGTTCCAAGCAAGTAGAGGCCCCTCAATTGTTCTTGAACGTCATCATTTTGTACATTTCTAATCAGGAGCGGGGAAGCTCTCCGTGTTGTCCATACTACCTCATCTGTAGGCTATTGATGATGGCTCGGATGAACCTCGTATATCTCGGGGATATCTCGGGAACCATCTGCCGCGGCTGCTTCTCGCGCGTCTCCATTTATTCTTTGCACAACCGCAGCACCATTGACCATTGACCGACGCTGCAGTTCTGTTGCTACGCGCCTTAGGTTTGCCTGAAGCTAGAATGCTAAGAAACATGCTGCCGAGATAGGACCTCATAGAACAATGCAGCAACAATGACGGAAGTATGGAGCGGCAATATCAGCACCGATAATCCGGCTGCCTGCATCCAAGGTAATGCACGACCCCCCTGTCACAGCCACGTACACGCTGACCATCATGCAGACGTCAACATCTGGGCTCCCAATTCCTTGACACGGTTCCCCCTTTCTCTCCATGCAAAGTTGCATTTCCTATCCCTTGTCGAGGTTGCAAGGATACCGTTATACCTGGCCGCAGGACCGTCCTGCGATGTTTCAACGGGAAATGAAACTACTACGAGATGGCTCACTGAGGCGTTGCTGGATGGTGGAAATGAGGATATTGACAGCGCGTCAAGGGAGCCGTGGTGGTCACACCTCGGCGGGCAATCGGAGAATGGCATACTCGTAAGGGTTGAGACTGAGAATGAGGAGCGTGAGATGCGGAATGTCGTTACAGAGGTTCTGCTTTACGCTGCGGTTACAAGGAATAGCCCAGCGATGCCAACACTTCCGGCGTCATCCTCCCCAGTACCTCCTGATGAAGATCCTGAAGACGCTCTAAGCCAGGGTGGAAAGACGGCCAAAGTCTTCGCTCTACCAATATGCTCGAACGTCATCGGCTTCGCGAAAAATTCGATGGAGGTATGCCCACCAACTCCAACAGAGTTCCAGAGCATCGAACAAGCCTGCTTTCTTCCACCTACATATGATCTGGCTCGAGTCACGCAGCCAGCACCTCAAAAACGTCAAAGCATTTCCACCCTGTTCGAGGATGCGAGGAAGAAAAGGAGGAAGTTCAAAGGGCGAGGTGGAGAGAGCATTTCCCAAGCTATGGCTAGCATGGACCGCCTACCTTCACAGCATGGACTCCCGGAGAAGCAGGAGGAGCCTCAGCCACGGCAAACCGATTTAAGAAGGCAGAGTCTCTCGCGAGCATCGAGCATGGCATCTGTCGCCGGTCCAGAATATCCTCGGCCTGTATCCCGCTCAGGGCCCCTAGTCAATGGCAAGCGGTCATCGCTACACCGGGTGGAGAGCGCGATATCTCCTCGAGACAGCCTAACACCCTTCGATGCAGATGGTAGCTTTACGCAACAGAACAAAGGTGCACTCACTAAGGTCGTCATGGCTGGCATGCGTATACATGGATTACAGCAGAAGAAAAGGCCACCAAGCAAGTCAATGCTCCCGGGTCAAGAGACACTGCTCACCGAAACAAATGGAGCATTGTATGAGGCCGAGAACGAGTACAAGCTCGTCTACCACCAAACCTTTAAAGCGGCCGTGTTCGCCTTCCGAAAACACCTCGACACGCTGCTCATTTCTCAAGAGACGATGCGGGACGTCGTAGACCGACTGCTGACCACATTCTGTACAGATCCCATGGCAGTAGATCGTGTTCCTGACGGCAGCGAATACCAGGGATTCGAAGCCAACAACGGACAACCATATTCCAGCCCTTTCGACAAGCCAAGCAGCCAAGCTCGGTTCTCCAACGTTGCAAACGGTTGGAACACTCCGACCGTCAAGAAACGTTGAATGTGACGAAAAAGCAGGAAGGCATGATCTGCTAGCATGGCAACAGTCATCAAAGTTGTGTAACAAATCATTCTCGGAACAACGCTTTGACGAGAGGCTGTCACTGCAAGACGTTACGATAAGTGAACAATATGACGCACGAGTTCAGAAACCCAAGTCTTCAGAGAGCTTCAGACAAAGAATGGTGGAAAGCTATGTCGCGAGCATGCTCCTTTGGGGTGAAGGTCGGCCTCAGGATCACCCGGGAACTCTCAGGGTAAGTGCTCATTCCCATTCAATCGATTGGATGCTGGCTCTATGTCCGTTCTTGACCCCATGATTGTCGATTCACGCTCGAGAGCTCCGTTTACTTATTCCGTTCTCCAGATAATTCAGTGTACTGTACAGCATAATTGTGGAAGTTCTATTGGGTCATTTCCCAAGGGGTCGTCACCCGGAAATTTAAGCTCACAACGAGATAAATCATGCGCTTTCTTCTACCTTTGCCCTCGCCACTGCGTCTTCGTTATATTAGCAGGTAAATCGCTGAACACGGCAGCTGTCGAAATTCGGGTTCCCAGCCATGTTTCAGCTATGACTTATGCGCCTGTCGGCTATACCATTTCAGTAGTATGGGGTCAAAGACATCCCCCAGGGAACTGCTGAGATAAGAATTTATTCATCTTATATATCATTGGTGATCACCGTTCTTTCTACATATCTTATGACAGCAGCTGCGCTACTATCTTTGAAGCATAGTTAAAGTTGACGGAACCCATGAAGTCTGTGGTAGGTAGGTAGGTATGTAAATAATCATCGAGGACGAAGTTGGTCGAACAATGAGTGTTGAAGCACTACTGCTCTTGAGGATTCCTGCTGTCCTTTCTGGACTGGAATAAGCTGTGGCTACTTTTGCGCTTCGTAGACTCGGCAGCATGTACGATTTCACACTGATTTTGCACCTGTCCATGTATTGATTGATAGCGCAGTTTCAAGGTCAAGCTAGTTCAAGCATAGTTAGTAGCTCGTGATGTCCCTTCAACTTGCAACTTGCAAGCGTGGAACATCTCTTAAGTAGGTTTTCGACTTTCCTCTTTCCTTTGTACGAGAAAGTCTCATCTGAACCTCAATCTGAAGCAGGGGAAGATGGCGCAATATGTCAGTTCAAACACTTCCTCCATCAGCGCAAAGTAAACATGGTACGAGAAGATAGGTATGGTTTCGACAATTTTCTTGAGTTCTCGTCTCGTTGACCTCGTTTCGGTGAATCCAGGGTCGTTTGTGATGAAATCTGACACCAGACTAACCATAAATCTACGCCACTAACAACCGAGCCACAGCTCATACCAACAACCATCTGTCTGTGCTTCTGGCCCATTTCAGACACTGTTGACATCGGACGGCTCGACCAGGGATGTTGCCGTAAGTAGAAACGACGGTCTTCAATTCATCAATATGTATCCTCCTTTGCTTCATTCACTCGTGCGACACTCTTCCCTACGTCGATATAAAATTGGCGAGAAATCGAGCTAAGAGTGTGGCATGATGAAACGGTTTGACCAATCTCTGCCGTACACAGTACGAGAAAAAGAGATGCTAAAATCCGTATTGTTATTATTATTGTCGACTTTTCTGACACCACCAACTATCATGGTGGTTTGAGGCAATTATTCTGGAGCTCGGCACTGCTCGGGGTTGGCCATGTCAACGGTTCAAGTGCTGACTGTTCTGGAGGGTCTTCTCTATCTCCTCTTTTCTCTTTCCGAGACAAAAGCGTTCTCTGTTTCTTTCTCCCATTTCTCAGCACTATGTATGTTCCAAAGGAGTTTTACGGTGCCCAAGACATGCACGACTATGTCCCCAAGGACATATATGCTTCCTTGCGCAACCCTCCAGTCGCTCTACCTCGCAGGGTTTTGAGTTTCTTGACCATTGCAGTCCCCTTCAGCATCTTCTGGTTATTACTATCCTACGATCGCTTGCCGTCTTTTCTTTCGGCGGGACCCGCGAGGACTACCACCACCCACTGGCAGGGTTGGGCTAATATAGAGAATCTCATTATCTTGTATGCTATCAGTTGACAAGCCCGGAAAAGGCAAAATCAAACTGACCATCATCACCAGCGGAGACTCCTACAGCAGCAGCGACTTCAATCCCAAAAAAGAACAGCCATCCCCCACCAACCCGTTTGGCAACCCTCCTCTGCCGAAATCGTCATCCATTGATCAGAAATGGATTCACTATCTCACAATGACCTACAACAGCAGCGTGATCCAGACGTACAACATGGCCAACTACGGTGCCACGATGGATGGCTTCGTGCGTTTCTATCATGAGCATTTCATGCCGCACTATGGCATCAGCAACCACACTGGTGCTGCTGGGTGGAATGCAACAAATAGTCTGTTCACTACGTTTTTTGGCATCAATGATGTGAGGAGGTGTACGGACCAGCCGCTCACAAAGGACGACTGCTCGGAAATTTTTGAAAGTCTTTTTGCAATTTATGCCTTTCTGCTCGAGCAGGTGAGCAACTCTCCGCGGACAATGCTTTCAAGGTCTATAGCTAAGTCTCTCCCTCTTCCCAGCTCTACATCACCGGCGCCCGCAACTTCCTTATTCTCAACATCCCGCCCCTGGACCTGATGCCCTTCTCGCGCAAATGGGGCCGCCCGGTCCCTCCCCGCGCCGTCTCGGACTGGAACATGCGCCTCGCCTACCTCGCCTCCAACCTGACGCACGCACACCCGGACGTGACAGTCTTCCAGTTCGACACGCACGCCCTCTTCATCAAAGTCATCGACGATCCCAAATCCTACCCCCAAACGGCGATCTACAAGAATACGGCGGACAACTGCGAGGAATACAAGGCGGCGAGCAAGAAGAATGATTTCGACGAGGCTTGTGGCATGGAGTTGGAGGAGTATCTCTGGCACGACGCGCTGCATCCGACCACGGCGGTGCATGAGGCCATGGCGGCGCAGGTTGCGCAGATGTTGGATGGGGTGCATGGGGGGAAGGATAGTGGTAAGGAGGGAGGTTGAGATGGGGGAAATCGACCAACCGAGATGCCTTTCGAGCCTTGATGGCTCCCATCCTCTGAAAAGACCGCCGTTATGGAGCATTCAGACGGGCTGCATACGAGGATACTATCAGATCTCTATGATACGACGACAGCGGCGACATGGAAATCCAACATGCCAACCTACGCAAATCCATCAACTGGAATCATCAATCAGAGCTCTCACACACCAATCTCGATCCGTTCCCAAGGCTTCTCCTCGGCCCCAACGGTATACACCAGCAACGAAATCGGACCACGCACTTCTGCGACTAGTGGATCCAAATCCCCAAAAGAAAACGTCCAAAACGACGAATAAGGATCAGCGCCTATCGTCCTACTCCACAGCCAGGTATCTTAAGGAAAACACTCAGGAGCCGTGACGAAGACGCACTCTCTCACTCTCACACACTCTCATTCTCACGGGACAGATGGATGCATGCATGCATGCATGATAGTGTAAAGATGGTGACGAAATGGATGGATTGAGATTGCTAAAATGCCAAGATTTTATCGTGAATGGATTGATGCAAAAGCGCATGCCATCGCTATAAGCGGACACGGTAGACATCGCCATCACCACTGTAGTGGTACTATCTGCTTGCTTGCTTGCTTGCTTTGCTTTGCTAGATAGATGGATGGATGGATGGAGCGGCAAGTTAGGGTGTGGAGAAAGCGATGCCACCAATGCGAGAAGCGAGCGCTTAGGATGAGATGTTTATTTACCGATGAGTAGAGGAAGCAATCACAACAATGGATCCATCAAAGCGGGTTCGAAATGTTCTCGCATCACAGGGTTGGGAAAGTGGTTCTAGACGAGGACGACTTCTAGGAATAGATAGGGGATAGTAAATCGTGGCTTGTCAGATAGGTAGATTTGAGGCCATGTGGCCGAACGCAGGAGAAGGAAGGGAAATGAAGACAAGTCAATCGCTAGATTAAATGTTCCCCAGCATCATGATGCACGGTCTACAAGGCAATCTACATACATATATGAACCGCAATCGTAAATACCACCCTCACCTCCGCTTTTTCGCACTCGCCTTTTGCGACCCAGTAGCCATACTCGCCACCTTCTTATCCACACCCACCTTCGCATCCGCCTCCGGGGGTGCCGCCAGCGGTTTGTTAGCGATTTTCTCCTCGACTTCCTCGTCATCGCCTCCCTGCCCAAATTCATTGACTCTTGTCGTGTCAACTTTGTACGCATAGCTCTGATACAGATAGACGAAGAAGATGACATCATCGCGCAGCGTTGCTAGACGATGGAGCGTTGGCATTTTGATTGTGAAAGCGAAGAGGTCGTCGATGAAAGTGTTGAGGACTTTGTACGTCATGGCTCTGGCGGGCATGTGGGCGACGCTCTGGGGTATGTTTAGTATGGAGAGGGGATGGGAATGGGGATGGGGATGGGTGAGCGTACCTTTAGTCTGTAATTGATGTAGAGACTCGGGACCATCATTAAGAAACCATATGCGTAGACGCTGCCGACGAGCGTGGTGATGACGAAGCTATACCAGCTCTTGTGGGTGTCGTAGATGACGCTGTAGACCGCGTAGGCTCCGAGTAGCGGTACTGCAACCATGTAGAGATAGCGGAAAGCGATTTCGTCGTACTCTTTCGTCTTCTCTTCTGTCTGCGAGAGCTTGTGCTTGTCCTCAAAGGTGATCTTATATGGCAGAAATGATCCCGGCTCTGATTCGCGGACTCTAACATCGACGGTTTTGGTAATCTTCCAAGCCTCGAGAAGGATACCCATTCCTTGTCCCAATAGGATCATCCAGGAAGTGCCTTCGCTGTTGTCCATGAGATACAAAAAGATGACGGTCTGCATGAAGACATTGGCGAGAATTGTTCTGACGGAGATGCCAACATTGTCTTTCTTGTTGCGCCAATGAGAGACGTCACTCTTGAAAGCTAGGGCTTCGAAGATCATGTGAAGAACGCTGACTATGCCCGTGGTTGCTAATAGGTAGACGTTCGTGTCAACGAGTACCCGCTTGAACATCTCGAATTCGCTACCATCTCCACTGGCCGGCATTGGACCACCACTGGCGGCTTGGCTTTGAGTCTGCTTCATACCCTCATCAATGCTGGCGTAGATAGAGAACTTCCAATTGGCCATGTTGTTCAAGGTGATGTGAAGAGGGAGCTCTTTGACCGTGGTATTCAGCTCCGTCATGTGGTCTTTGAGCTGCCAAAAGGTATTCACGAAGAGAATAGGGTAGTACCAGCCATTCTGGCCTGACGCATCTCGCGCTCCAGTGGTCTCAAGGTGCACAAATTGGCGGACGGCAGGGTGCATAGTCGTGTATGGTTGGGAGCCAGAGTCCGGAATGAAAGACATGGTGAAATTGGGATGGTAGTAGGATCCAATACCGGGTGTCTTTGGGACGCCCTCTTCCATGGTTTCATTCTCGTTTGAACTGCCTAAGAGACTCTTCGTCTTTGTGACTTTTTTCTTCGGCATAAATTGGTTCAGAGGACGAACGAAGTGGTATGCTTTCGCCACGTCGTAGCCTCTAGTTGTAGGGTCAAGAGTGTGCCCATGAAGAGCGATGTAGAAATGCGCCCATAGGGTACCGTTGTTTTGCACCTCATCGGGAACTTTGAAGGTCGTGTCGATGTCCCGACTCTCTTTCCAATCCCCAATTGTGAACCCTTTCTCTTCCAATACCAGGCTCTCAGTCTTTACAGAGCTCAACGCAGGCATAGCGACTGACGACGACACATATATTGACAAATCTAGGGTGCTGTTCAAGGGCCATATCGGTGCGATCACTTGAGGTATTGGGTTGTACGTCGCTACCGAACCATCCGCTCTGTCATCGAAGGCGGGGACCGGGGCTCCTGCAAGCGGCGCGGAAGTATTCGAGCTTCCACCTTTGTTGCCGAAGAATTGGGAAATGGCGTATTGTGTGAGCATGAAGATAACTATGCCTTGAAGAGCCGATTTCATAGTTCCCTAATACTTGGTCAGCATCGATGGCGGAGAGGTAGGCAAAGTCCAAATGACCAGTTCTCACACTTAGACCAGTTTGCCCATCGCCTGCATCGGTAGGCTGAGCTGCTTGAGGAGGCATCTTGGACGGTGCTTCAATTGTGATTGAAGCAATGGGCAACCTTAGAGGATAGAAAGTCGAGCTCTTGTTGTCGCCTGTCACCAGCCGGACCCTGATCGTCATCGGAAGTAAGCAAAGGACAGGCTCATACCTCAAGGATAGATTCATCATGCGAGGACAGAGTCATACTTCAAGGACAGAGCATCCCCGTTTTCGGCCTGCATCAACTCACAACGGAACCAATTGAAGCACCCGAACGTTCATTCACTGTGTCATCTTGCCATTTGAAGAAGGGAAAAGGAGGTGCTTTTCATTTCTCGTTGACGTTCTCTTCCACGGAATCAGCACCAAGAGACCCTCAATTGGACACTCATTTTCTTGCATTTCCGACTGTGTGGGGATAAAAGTGTTTTAATAGGATAGACATGTGCTGAGAAAAGTGTGCTGGCATAAATTTTTTGGAGGCTTACAATTTCCACTCTCTCTACTCCGTTCTTGGGTTTTCCAACATGGCCTCAGAATCCTCAAGACCAGCTCTCCAGAGCTCCACGGTCTCACGCCCTGCCAGCAGCACCTCCAGCACTATCAAAGGTCCCGTCGTCTGCGTCTTGTAAGCTCACTCCTGCTCAACATCCAATTGCTACTAACGCAATCATAGCTGCGGCGCATCCTCCGGTACCTCACCCGCCTATCTCGCCGCCGCAAAATCCCTCGGTGAAACCTTTCATAAGTACGGCATCCACCTCGTCTACGGCGGCGGCACCGTCGGCATCATGGGAGAAATAGCCCGCACACTCGTCTCCCTCTCGGGTCCCGACTCTGTCTCCGGCGTAATCCCAGCAGCCCTTGTGCAATTTGAACAAGAAGGCCGCCCCGGCACCGCCAGTGCCCACGACGGCTGCTCGATTGATGAAAATGTCTACGGCCGTATGACAGTCGTGGCGGACATGCATACCCGCAAGCAGTTGATGGCCAAGAAAGTAATGGAAGGGGGCCCGGGGAGTGGCTTTGTTGCGTTGACTGGGGGGTACGGGACGTTGGAGGAATTGATGGAGGTGATTACGTGGAACCAGCTTGGCATACATGGGAAGGGTGTGGTAGTGTACAACGTGGCAGGGTACTATGATGGGTTGATACAATGGGTAAAGACCGCGGTGAGCGTGGGATTCATTGCTCCAACAAACGCCGGAATTTTGGTTGAAGCGCTGGATTCGGAGGAGGTTGTTAGGGAGTTGCGGGAGTATAAGGTAGCGGAGGGAAGGTTGAAGTTGGATTGGACCCAGAAATGAGATGGGCTAAGGTGCTGAGCGGTTTGAAGAGTGGACACGCATCAAGAAGTCATGCCAGCATGCATAGCGAGGCGCTGGGAAATACCCATATACGCATCAAGTCAGGAGATTTAAAAAGGCAAATTTGGACAATTGCAACTTCATGCTGCAGAAAGTCCTCTCTATGTGTCCACCTCCATGCTATCTCCTGCATCTGCACCTTCACCACCCTCCGCCGTCCCCGTCTCAGCAGCGGGCTCCTCACCCTCCAGCGCAGCCTCCAACAACGGTCCCACCTCAGCCCCATCATACAGCTTGAAGCTCTCTATCTTCCTCTTCCCATCACTCACCATGCCCGTAACCCCCACACTGGCATTATCAATCGTCAGCTCCTTATCCTGACTCAAGCTCTCCTTCAGCGCCCTCAGCCCATGTGTGATAAGCTCATCCCGACTCGAGTTCGCAAACTCTTCTAGATGCCTCTCCAGATACGTTCTCGCCATTTGACTCCTGGCGCCGATCGCGCAGGCCGCCATCTCTTGCGTCATGCCACTCGGCTGGAACTCAAACAGATGAGGTCCCGTTTCGTCCACGCCCGCAATCAGCAGTCCAACACCGTAAGGCCGTTTGCCGTAGACCTGTGTAGAAGTTTGAGCGCGGTCGCCGATCTGGGTGACGATGCGTTCGAGGGGGATGGGACGGCCGTAGGTCATTTTGGATGCGAGCGCTTGCTGTTTCATGAAGTTGGAGAGGACGCGGGCGTCGGATGCGAGGCCGGCGAGGGCGATGCCGAAGTGCGAGTCTATGCCTATTACTTTTTTCTGGTAGGAGGAGAGTTCTTCTGCATTTCGCTAGAGTAGGTAGGAGGGCCGGTTAGCTATCTGATGCAGGGAATTGGAAATAGCTGAAAAAGGGAAACGATGTACCTTTAGTGCTACGAGCACGGTATGTGTCTTGCTGGCGACCCCAACCACCACCGAACCTTGCTTGACAGCTTCTGATGCATATTCGACCTGAAAGATACGGCCTTGCGGCGAGCTGTCGATGTGGTAAGCTGGAGCTCATCAATGGAAGTACGTGGCGCTACATACAAGGTTACCGAATCGTTGTCATAGTTGTTCCTGAACATTCTGAGAGACTTCTAGCATCAGGCGTTGTATTATGGAGCTTCCAGTGAGCTTAGAACTCTGGGCGTAGGATTATGAGGTGGTTGGTTGGAAGTAGCTTGAATGTTTGGAGAGCTCAGGCAGTCGAGGGCGACGTGATCCTCGTAGGGCTGAGAGCACGCTTGTCAGCGCCAAGAGGAGAGTAATCTGCGGTGCGACAGCAATTCAAGGCTCAAAGAAGGGATTTCTCGCCCTGCAATTGTTTGTATCCGAACTCGAGTCATATATAATGTCTCAACGAAGAGTCCTTCGTAATGGACAGGAGGCTATTCTGCCAACTGATAACCCGACGCCTTGTATTGAATCGAATACATTCTCTGCGAAGATAGGCAAGCCGTACGGCTGCACGGTTACGCACCAAGGCACCTAAGCTCATTGAGAGTGCATGCAAGGCGCGAGGCTACATACCCAGGCGCCTCACTGACAACTAAATGGGCGTTCTCCCGAGGCTATGGTTCACGCCCAGCTGCCTTCTCTCGTGAGTAGGTTGATACAAAAAGACTCGATGGCCCATTCGATTCAGGGTTCCTGATCTAGGTCCCCTTCCTGAAAGCCGTCCACAAGGGATCATGGCAAAAGCTGCTGATGAAGATACCTCGTACAAAAATTCTACAGTCTCCGATAATCAGGAGCATTTCCATCAAAGAAATGAGAGTAAAGAAATAGCCCAATCATTCCCCAAACTGTGGAGCAATATCACCGATGACAATGCCCTTACCCTCTATGGCTTCCGAAGGTTCAGAACGACTCACCTACTCAATCTACGACTCTTGGAAAAAGAGATTGACAAAATTGATCACAAGATCTATCAAGCCGGACTGAGTTTGGGTCTTCCATCGACGAGTGCAGATAAACTGGGATTGAAGCATAGCAAGAGAGATGGACATGCACCAAGCCCAGAGGAAGTTCTTAAACCTGAGCTTGTGTTGAAGCTACGTCAGCTTTTGAAGGAATATGGTATATTAATGTATCACAAGGAATAAGAATGTTTAGACTAATTCGACGTTCTATCGCAGACGAGGGGTTGGTCTCATTCAACCAGATCATGATGATGGAAACCTTTGCTTTGGCGGACAACAGCTGGCAAGCTAGCCTTCGAAGTGACCGCCAAAATCCCTACGAGATGTATAAGACGCGGCTCGTACGAGTTGATACAGTCAGTCGAAGCCGCTCTGGTGATCTCCTTCGGCGCTGTCTGCGAAAACACTTGCGAGCGTTCTGGTTCTTCATTCGCTTTCGAGGACAACACGCCTGCCAACGGCAGAGCTCCTACTTCTCGGCCTCGGAGCTGGAATCCAATCTCAAAAGGTCCTATCAGAACACAAGTCGGCTTGCAGATATAATTACACGGTTTTTGATTGCGCTGATAGCGGGTATTTCTCTTGTGGTTCCGCTGATAATCCTTTCGCATCAGTCAACCAGTAGAGCTTATTTGATCACGATATCCGTTTGTATTGTTTTGTTTTCATTGCTTGTGTCGCTTCTAACGAAGGCTTCGAACGAAGAAACGATGGTGGCTTCTGCAGCGTACGCGGCTGTGCTATCAGTCTTTTTCTCTAACAATTCGGCTTCTTGACCTGTATGTTGTACTTGGAGGCATGACACCGCTTGTTGCTTCAATCTATCCCACGAATTTTTGGAGGTGGCGATGATGATCGAAATCGGCAACTAGCCATCCCTCAATTAGAGTACATACATCAAGGCAAAGCGTCCGCAATATGGTCGATAATACAAATGACGGCTTACTAATCAAATACTAATGCGTCGTCGCAGGGACGAATTCATCTCAAGAGCAGAACAACGGCATGCGAAAGGAACTCGTTTCAAACCAAGCCGGTTGATGCTGTTCTTGCTATAATCAATTCACTAACGTCTAGCGACGGCGCTGATACTCTCTTATATTTGATTCTGACATTGGGCTATGAGCGCTTGGGCGATTGCATCGGTTTCCGCTCAATATACCATAGTCCTTGTTGACTGGGTACGATTGAGACCTAGAGCGCAAATACCAGCTTTCTTGAGACTAGTCGCGATTGAAGCAGATCGGTAGGAGGTTGCAATTTGGCTGTAAAGAAAGCTGTGAGAAAAGATACGGGTTTTTTCCGGCTGCGACGTCTGAGCGCAGCGGCTGGCCCCTACATTGTTGGAAGCAATGCGCACAGACGGCTACTCGAGTATACGCTCACAGCCGAGGAAGTCCATCGATTGATGCTTAATCATGATGCGTGATTGGCTTGGCGTTGATACCAGACAACTCTATCATCGTCTCCTGCTTCAGGCGGCCTACAGAGATAAATGGGCTTTTGCTCATAGTACCATCAGAGAAGAGACGACATGCTTCGGAGTGTAGGTAATTAAGAAACAACTACCCAGACCACAAAATCGTCAATGAGCAGCACGTCCCTTCATTGTGCGGTGCTATTTGATAGAAGGTCTGGTCAGCTTGATGTTGAATCACGGAATGAATCCAAGTGAACAGGATAAAATGGCGCCACTGCGCTCCTTCCAAGTCGTTCCGTTGAGGGCGATCAGCAGACAATTTTGCATATCGCAGTGATGGACAGGAAAGCTGATGAGTATGAGGCTTTATGCGATTTTGGAGGGCATCTAGCTTAGGCTATTCTTGCCGCCATCCGTGTGAAAGTGGCGCATTCCGTGGGATGAATGGTGGGCAGGCTGATGGTCAAATTCAGCGGCAGTTGTGACCATCACGACCACTAGGCATATCTCGACAAGGAGCGTCCAAACTGAAAGTGCTCCCGCTACAAGGTTGAAGCAGATGATAAAAAGACTTAGCTCTGTATCAAAGAAAATCGCTATTCACGATTTGATGAAGACACGATGAATTGTTATTCGAGATCGGCGGCCAAAAGTGCCAATTCTTTTGACCATGAACCTTGTGGGTAAGATCCAGAAAAGTTGACAAACGTTTGATAATTGGGGTCGAATTGGCCGATTCAGCCAATGTGCCTTGTTCATCGCCGAGGCTCACGCCGCGATGTGATGCACAAGATAAAAATGGGGCGTAGCAAGACGAAGCTATGGATCATTGACCGATTCCCCATTCTAACGGCCTTCCGGAGGATTATGTTGGCTCTGTTTCCCTATTATCTAGGCTCTTGGAGTACTCTCATTGGTGGGAGAACATAGTATCCACCCACCTATTGATTTTATCAACACGATCTGGGTCTCTGACCATTGGGGTTGAACTGGGGTGCAAAATAGCTGAGCGAGTTTTGGGATCAAAATTTGCAATCGGACCCGTGGGGTGATGGTGTGGGAAGAAGGTCAGCAGGCCATGCAGTATGAGCTGTCACACGTTGATTGGCTTCTCCTATGCAACCACTAATCTCGATTGGGATTTGCGCTGCTACTCAGCCCGCTTAGCCGTCTCGAGGCTTCAAGGTCCTGGCTCAGCCTGTCATCTGTACTTTTAAAAATCCACGGTCGGTACCGACATTAGAAAAAGCGCACACCCTATACGGAGTTACAATTGGTGAGGCATCCGGCATCGTACTACGAGCAACTGTTTGGCGGAGACCAGCGGTCAAATCACGACACTGAGGTGAAAGTCAAGATACCCAACACACAACCAGCCCTTCGATTCGAGATTCAAGATGCCACCTTACTCTCGATCATATCGGGACTATACAATCGGATGGATTTGTGCGGTGGAGCCAGAGCTGATCGCGGCCATGGCAATGTTGGATGAAATACATCCTGGCAAATTGCCTGCGGTTGATGGTGACAGTAACAGCTACAAGTTTGGGACGATTGGGAAACACAACGTTGTCGTTGCATCTTTACCCAGTGGGACATACGGAACCAATCCTGCTGCGTTGGTTGCTAGCCAGATGTTGAGGTCTTTTCGATGGTTGCGCGTTGGTCTCCTTGTAGGCATCGGCGGGGGGGTTCCCAAACTCACTGCCGACGACCCGGCTGATATTCGTCTGGGCGATGTCGTTGTCAGCGATCCGACCTACCATACGGGTGGCGTCATTCAGTACGACCTCGGAAAAACCAACGAGGGAGAACAGCGGCCAGAGCGAACGGGAACTCTGAATAAGCCACCCACATCCGTTCGAACCGCCGTTGCGGGTCTGAAAGCGAATCACAAGTTCAAAGACCATCCGCTCGAAGACCACCTTGCTCAAATGATTCATCAGCGATCAACTTTCGCACCGGAATACACGTATCAAGGGGAGGACAACGATATACTCTTCGAGGCTGGGTACAGGCATGAGGGTCGAGGCACCAGTTGCGCCAAGTGCCTTGAGAGTAGAAGCGTCTCGAGGCCTCATCGTCAATCAAGTCACCCTCGTATTCATTACGGGACGATTGCCTCGGGAAATCAGGTAGTCAAAGACAGCGTTACCAGGGACTACTGGGGGGCCACAGAGGGCGTGCTATGCTTTGAAATGGAGGCTGCTGGCCTGATGGATAACTTCCCATGTCTAGTAATACGGGGTATCTGTGACTATGCCGATTCCCACAAGAACACGAGATGGCAGCCTTATGCCGCGGCGACGGCTGCTGCATATGCCAAAGACCTTCTTCTCGAAATAGCTCCTACCGCTGTGCAGGCTGCTGAAATGCCCTTCGAGGGACAGTCGGAGTCAGGTGCGTAGGATTCTTACTCATCAATAGGACCAGACTTTCTCGTAGGAGGGTTGAAGCTGTCCAGTTTTATCTCTTTTGATTCGTGTATGTACACTATCAAGGAGATTCGATGTCCAGGGAAGGGCTTAGACCCGAAAAGAGGCCTGACGAAATGTCACTAGGTTCGTGGAGTTGTGAAAGAAATGAACAATTTCCTCCAGACATGTGCCTCATCCATCTCGCTTTCACGTCTATTCAATTGACTGTGGATTTTTCAGATCTTCTCTTTCTTCTTCTTTGGCATAGACGTCATAAATATACTACTATCAGTTCAGGTTCTCTCAGATGCTAACCTCGACTGTCAGGCAATGCACATTGGATGGTTCCAAAGAGTACGAACACGCTTTTCACCGGGCGAACAAACATTCTTGAAAAGCTAGGTCATAGCCTGCGGCCCCAAAACCATTCTTTGCCGATGAGCGAGCAGCAAAAGAGGTTCGTTATAGTTGGCTATGGTGGAATTGGAAAGAGTGAAGTGTGCCTGAAGTTTGCAAACGACTATCGTCAACAGTGAGATACCTCCACATTAGATACACGCAGTATTCTTCATAATCTAACATTGCTAAAATAGTTTCTGGGGCATTTTCTGGATCGATGCTAGTAGTGAAGAGACCGCAAAGCAGACCTTCATTGATATCGGAAAGATGTGTGGGGCAAACGCTGAGAGCTGTGAGCAAGTGAAAATATGGCTTGCCAACACCCGTCATTCCTGGCTCCTCATCATCGACAACGCCGACGATATTGACATTGACTATGCTGCGTTTTTCCCATCCGGAAATGAGGGCAGCATTATTCTGACCACCCGGAACGCGCAATGTCATGACCACCAAACTGTCGGTTTCGAGGATCTGAATCACCTGAACCTTCAAGATGCTACGTTGCTTCTGTTCAAAGCCGCTAGGATAGCCGAGTCATCGCGTGAAGACGATCAGACTTCAGCAGAGAAAATTGTTCAAACTCTAGGTTCCCATACCCTGGCTATTATCCAAGCGGGAGCGTATATAAAGCAACAACACTGCTCACTTGAAGATTATCCCGCCCACTTCAGACAACAAGAAGAACGGCTCTTAAAGTTTCATCCGCAACAAGCAAAATCGACCTACGGGACTGTATTCGCGACCTTTGAAACCTCGGCTACTCGCCTGGAAACCTCTCAAGACCCAAGTGCTACGGATGCGCTGAGCTTGCTTCAAATCTTGGGTTTTATTCACTACGAAGAAATCCCTGTTTTGATGTTTTCAAGAGCGAGTGGAGAAGCCATCGCTATCCGTGAATATATGGATAGACTCGAGGGTAGCGAAAAACCTAGCCGTCTGCGGGCTAGGGCGTACAGGCTTTTTCGCCACCCGCGAGGCAGACAAGGCCCAAAAGGCAGAAAAGGGTCACTGCATGAGATATACGAACTTTCTGAGTTGCAGATCTCTCGCCTGCCTCGATTCATGATGCAGCGGAAAGATATCGCTACGGATCTCTTTCCATGGCACTGGCGCAAAGCTTTGAACCTCCTGGAGTCCTACTCAATCGTTAAGATGAGTGGGACTGGTGAAAACCTTTCAATCTCGATGCATCCGCTGGCTCACACATGGACTCGCATTCGTCAGCAACTCGCATCCCGAAAGGAGGGTTGGAGAGCAGCTGGCTCTGTGATCGCTTTATCAATGCAAGGAAATGGCTACGATATGTTCTGGGAAAAGCTTCGATCGCACGTTGGGGCCTACCTAGATCACCCAGTTTCTGAGTACATGGCGGGCATGACAGAATTAGAGATATGTCAGACTCATTACAAAATCTGGAACCTCGTTCTTACATTTCGAGATTTTTCAAAGCTTCGAATTCTTCTTCAAATACTTGAAACTTTCAAGTCGTGGACAGGCGCTAGTGGAAAGTCTAGCCTACTAGTACAAACTCTCACTGCCGTATCTTTAATTGAAAACGGGCAACCAAAAGCAGCGGTAGAGCTGCTGGAGCGGGTAGTCGGGACTGGCCGTTCTCATAATCTTAATACGCAAGTTATGCTCGCAGGAGCCTACATAGCTAGCAAAGAGCACCAAAAGGCAGTGAATCTACTCGAGCATATAATCCAGATACGGAAAAGGAATGAAGCGCCGGAGAGTGAACATCTCTTGTGGTCACAACATGAGCTTGGAAGGGCATATGTTGAGAACGAGCAATTTGAAAGAGCAGTAACGCTCCTTGAGCAGGTCGTCGAGACAGAAAAGAACATATTAGTGCCCACACATCGTAATCTCCTGGCGTCCCAGCACAACCTTGGAACCGCATATATTGGAAATGAGCAATTTGAAACAGCGGCAGAAATCCTCTCACAAGTATTTGAAGTGGAACGTACAATACTAGATGCCAAGGATCCTGATCATTTGGAATCGCAGTATCAACTTGCCAAAGCCTATATGGGCATGGGGGTCGGTCATTATGAAAGAGCAGCAGAGCTCCTTGAACATGTGGTCAGCATGGATAGGGAAACGTTAACGCCTGATGATCCTAAAGGTTTGACATCACAGTATCGACTTGCCGAGGCCTATATGGGCATGGAAAACGGTCACTATGAAAGAGCTGCAGAGCTCCTTGAACATGTGATCGGGATTGAAAAGAAAATATTGGCACCTGATGATCCTGATCGTTTGGAATCGCAGTATCAGCTTGCCCAAGCCTATATGGGCATGGAAGACGTTCATTATGAAAGAGCAGCGGAGCTTCTCGAACATGTGGTCGGGATCAGAGAGAAAACGTTAGCATCTGACGACCCTGATCGTTTGGCATCGCAGCATCAGCTTGCCAAAGCCTATATGGGGATGGGGAACGGTCATTATGAGAGAGCTGCAGAGCTCCTTGAACATGTGGTCAGCGTGGATAGGGAAACGTTAGCACCTGACGATCCTAAGCGTTTGGCATCGCAGCGAAGGCTTAAAAAGGTCAAAAAACTAATTGAGGCTGATAAGTCCGCCGAACCCACGGTCGCCTCCGGAGAGACTGTCTGACCTTCTACCGAAAGCCAAAGAGCAGCTACAAAATGGTATAACAATGCCTCGAGGCCAAAAGAGACCACTTCGCAAGAGCGTTAGATTAGTAGCTGGTAGAAGGGAGGGTCATATGTCGTGAATAGAATCTAAACATTGCAGCGACAAAATTAGACTTCCCTTTGCAAAAGGCTTCTCACTCCGAACTCAACCCATCATGGTGTGCGGTATATATCCCCCCAAGGTCATACTTTCATTTTGCTCTTTACCCTCTGTTTCTTGTTTACCCCCTACCCTGTATGTACATACATCGACGCCGTAAGCATTCTTCTCTTTCAATCCCACAACTGCTGGAATACCGTTCAAGTATCAGATATCGTAATTGCCAACCTCATTGCCCGCTCCATTAAGCCGTGAACTTAGGAGTGAACAAGACATCTAGTAATGCAATCTTATTGCTCTCCTCCCTCCGCTTCTGGGAAACACCAGCTCAACCATAGACAAAGAATGTTTTAAGCTAACAGCGTCGATCCGGGAGATAATGAACTAAGACAGCGGATAAAGCAGAAAGGATTGTTTAAGAAGGAAAGACACCCTCAGCAAAATAGCAAGACTTCGTCATCACGAAGCTATGCGCTGAGTCTGATGGAATGTAAGCTGATTTTGGGAGAATCTGCTCTCATACCGAACCCATTTCCGTTTGAGTGTATTCAGACCCCGATCCTAACCTCCTGCATCGTTATGGAAAAACTGCCATGGCAGGAGCAGGAATGCGCGGAAGCGTGGCAATCATGAAGGGGCTGTTTTCTACTACAACGAACATCAACACATAATCCTACGATGACTATAACCCACTGGCTGATGCAGCAGTTGAGGGCCGTCTAGCGTTTGTACCGCTTTTGTCTGAAGCTCGAGCTGAGATGATTGTGCGTGAGTCAGGCCCGTCCTGCGAATTTGTGGAGGCAAAGGAGCGGGTCAAGGGATACGCCTAAAAAGTGCTGTACTGGGCTTGGGGAAAAGGGCATGCAGATGTTACTCGTGTCATTTTGGAAAATGCCGCTGAGCGGGAACAGGGGAAGGGGGATTTCATTGCGTTGAACGTGCTTGTGACAGGAGACAGGGAGGCTTTGGAAGAATGGATGAAGACTCGTTATGCCAATGCGCCGGAAAATACGGAGGAATCGAGAGGATTTAGAATAGAGGTTAAAAAGAGAAGGATTGCGCTTGATAAAGAAACAGAATGAGAACATCAGCAATCACAGCAATCGAGAATACCATCAGTTGCAGCAATGTAAGAGCTATGACTCAAATCAAGATGCCATGACTCTAATGACAAATCTGCATGTTTGAGCAACCAAAGGCCAGAAAGTAGTGATACGGAAGCCTGGGTAAGGCTAACAATGTAAACAACAACAACAACAACAACACACTTCTTCATACTGCTTCACCTTTGAAGCAGAGACCTTAAGCGCGCGTCAACTACGGTGATCGGATAGCTCTTTGAGGACATGTTCCGACAGAACTTGTTGTGACAAACACTCACTTCGTAATCATCTTCACCACCAGCGTCACCTAATCCACCACATCGCCACGCCTTTTCGGCTAGTCTTCAACCATGGCCACCATACCTCCCTACAACCTTAATACGAAATACCCAGTCATAATCACAGGCCCTCCCATCTCCCACCAAGCAGAATATGATGCCGCCATCGACGCATACAATGACCACTCCGCCCTCACCGACCCCGTGCGCAAAGAATACGACGCGGTCTTCTTCCGACACAGACAAAATCAAACAAAGTATCATAAGATCATGGACAAAGCATCAGCACATCGCAAGACATATCAGGCCCACAAGCGTTATGTAATCTCACTGTCTAACGCCCTACTCACCTCAAACGTCACCCTGCGCTCAGCTCCCAAGCCGTTTACCGATTTCCAAGCCCTAACACACGCAACCCTCCTCAATAAAATCCGACTCGGTTCTCACACCCTCACCACCATGCTTTATCAAAACTTGCGCATTGATAAGGCACGAAACGCGTCTTGGAAGCTCGACCAGGAGCTCTTTGAGAAATGCACCGAGCTATACAAAGTGATGGATGCGGATAGCATGGAGTTGGACCGGCTGCATGCGAAGGTGCTCGAGATCGAGAAGAAAATGGGAGGGAAGTTCGGGTGTGGGATGGTAGAGGGGGCGTGCATTTCTTGTACTAGGCTGAAGGAACGAGAGGCGAGTAGGGCGGCAGCGGCGGCGGTGGTGGCGGCGGCGGAGAACCTAGCCAAGGCGATGAAGGGAGGGAGCGGGAAGGCGGGGAAAGGGTCGAAGGGGAAGCAGAGGTTGGAGGATATTGCCGAGGAAGAAGGGTTGGCGGATGACAACAACGGATGGGTGTGAAGGGTGAGATATGCTTCATTTTCGCAGAAGTACGGGTAGCAAGCCTAGCGTTTTTGTCAGTGAGATGGATATGTGTGTTTCTAAAGAAGACAAGAACGGGCAATATGCCCATCTTTATTGTCAGTGAGATGAAAATGTGTTTTCTTAAAGAAGACAAGATTGGGCAATAGGCCTAACATTGTTGTTAGCCAAGACGGATATATGCCATGGTCATGAAGCAGAGCACGGGCATCAAGCCTGTCAATGCTATCAGTACGTGTGAAGCTACATGGTCACAATGAATGAGAAAACAGGCATTTAAACCCATCAATGACATGAGCAAGGATTGATGTGCACGGTGACAATGTAGAGAAGCACAGGCATTAAGCCGATCAATGCCATCAGCAGGATAGGCAAACAGCCTCAAAAGCGCACAATAAGATGGGTATTCAGCGAGCCACAAACCGATCAAAAGAACCTCCACCATATAAGTACAATCATCATCACCCCCACCCCGACAAATGGTCCATACTGCTTAAGCAGCAACTCCCAATTAATCCTGACCGCAGCCCTCTTATACTTCCTACTATCCTCCTTTAGCCTCCCCGACAACTCTCCCATCCTCTCCAAATTGTCCCCTCTATACAGCAAGTCCTCAATATTCTTCGTCATGACCTTCGTCACATCTCTCAGCTCATCATTCAGCTTATCCAGGTTCTGACTCGCGCGGCTATCTTGGTATGTCTTCTTCGTGCGCTGCATGAAAGTATCGAATTCCACAAAGGCGTAGGGACGGCAATTAGGTGAGAGGTATTGAGACGAAGAGTAGGTGGTTGTGAATTCGGTGGCTAGGTCGGAGAGGTAGGTGAAGGCGAGCTTGCGGGGGTAGGAATGGTCGCAAATGGTGAGGAAGCAGAGTTGGTCTTGTATCATGTAGCTACAGTGCACCCAAAGAGATCAGTAATAGCTTCTCGGCAATGGGTAGAGGGGCCAGGCGAACGTACTGGAGTGTGTATTTGCCAGCTTCTATACTCGCCTGAGGCTCCGAGTTTCGGTTCAGTCTCCGTATAATCATCTTTGCATTAGCTTTGGGTTCCGCGAGCTCGGCTTCTGCTTGCTCGTCGTCGACAGTGGCTGCCAGCAGGAGGCCATCAATCCTGGCTATCTGTGTTGATTTGACCATCTTGTTCCGTTCCGAGTGCTCCCTTTGGGAGTCTACCGCTCCTTCTAGCTCTTATAGCTATGGAGCTTTCTCGGACATTTGTAGTAGAAACGAGTGCTCTAATAAAGATGAATCTTAATTTCACAAGCTAAAAACACCTGGTATCAAGGTGAGGTTAGTGATTGTTACTTAAGCCTTGCTGTGACTGAAGCTTCCGCTTGGAGTGCGGCTGCCGGGGGCGCTTGAAAGTTAGCCGCGACAGGAACAGCATGTTCAATAAGTACTTGAACACTTCAAGCTTCAAACTAAACACTTCATGGACCTGTGCTTTCAATGTGAGATGCTTTGCTTGAGCACTCATCCAAGTCAACCTACCTCACACACATTTCATACCCTTCATACATGTCAAGATGACACCTCAAAAACGCAAGGCAGTCACTGCATTGCCAGCAGAGGCCTCAGACGAATCACCTTACAAGCGGGCAAAGTCTGAGAGTACTGATCACACAACTAACAAGCAGAACGGGACTGGTTCTGCTTCCGACGGGTCTCCAGACGATCAGGTCGAGCATTCTGTCACTCCCGCCAAACCTTCGAGTCATTTACAAGCAGCTCGTGGTACTAACAACGAAGATGCCCCCCTAAGGGGGCTACCGCAGTCATGGGATCAAGCAGATACTGCAGACCAGATATTAGTAAATATGAAGGAGACAAACAATTCGTGGGCTAGGATCGAGCAAGGTTGGGAGCGAGTGACGGGCGCAAAGCCTGCGGAAGGCATGCTGCCCGATCGATATAGACGGCTCAAAGACATCATGGCGCACTCAAAAGCTGTGGGTGCGCTCGGAGGAAAGATAGAATCCAAAGCTGTCGAAGAGCCATGGGAGACTTCTAATGATATCTCCACGCTTCCAACAACTAAAGTCGGACCTTCGAGCCCCGCAATCGGCGGACCCTCAAACACTTCAGGCGATACCCCCAAGTGTTCCAAGCCTGCGGTCTATCCTTCAGACTCTGCAAACGCAGCACCTACCACTGAGGCTGCCCCCGAACAAGACATTCCACAGTCATGGGAACAAGCAAATGCTGGGGACCAGCTGATAGTGCGGATGAAAACTAGTAGACCAAGTTGGGCAAAAATCGAGGAAGCTTGGCAAAATTTGACAGGCGAAAAGCCCGCGGAAGGTGCAATTAGAGATCGATATATGGCCATTAAAGACCTGGTCATTCGACCAGAAACCACTCGCGCATACAAGCGCACGCACCCTGCCAAAGCCAGTAATATTGACGAAGCCTCTGACCATGTTATCTCTCAGCGCGCAAAGCCCACTCTCAGAACGCCGAGGAAGCGGAAAGCGAAAGCAGAACCCTCGGAGGAATCCTTAGATGAATCCTCGGATGAGTCCCCCGATGAATCCTCAGATGAAGTTTCGAGACCTACCATAACAACGGCACGTCGAAAGCCTCGCGGTGCAGTTCAACGGCAGATGAGAGTCAGCGCCTTCGATGGACTATCAATTGAACCTATATCCGAACGTACCAAAATCATGGCGAAAGAGCCTAGCAATAGCAGGGCGGAGGCAGGATCGTCTAATGAATCTGATGAGGATTCGAAGCACCCAATAACCCTGGCCAAGTCTGCAAAACGTCCACGTGTAAAACCAGCCGTTGCCGCGGATTCAGGAGCTCAGAACATAGCCGAGACTGCCGATGAGATGGTGGTAGAGATGAAAGAGAGAGGATGCTCGTGGGTCGAGATTAGCCAAGCATGGACAGAGCGAACGGGGCGGGTGAACGCTCCAGATACATTGCGAAAACGTTATGGTCGCATAAAGCTCGGTTCTGCTGCAAATATAAAGTCCACAACCCAGGCTTCGGGCAAACGAAAGGCGAAAGCCACCTCTCCAGAGGAAGCATCCCATGATTCGTCTGCGAAACGTAGCAAGTCGGCAGCTGAGACTCCTAGCAAACGCAACATGGATCGTGGAAAGCGCAAGAATTCAGTCAAATACACAGATTCAACGACAGATGAGGATGAGCTTTTTGCTGCACCTGTCGAGCCTGTAGTCACTGCCTCCGCCAAGCGCAATGCTGGTCGTACTACGAAGGTGAATAGAAGCGATCCAGAATGGCTAGTGACCAACGAAAAGTCACCTCTTGCCTGCGAAGACCTTCACGCAGAATTCTCCAACCCCAAGACATACGAGAATTTCACCAAATCAGACTGGGAGGACCTCCGCGAAGCCCTTCCTCCTAGTGTCCCCATCAATCCTGATGGCTATTCCATCCCCATGACATTTTTCAAGTACGACTCCGACTTTCGCCGCGGCATTCGTGAATTCCAGGAGGACCTCGCATCTGGGCGTTTGGATCCAAAATGGCAATCTGATGCAGCTCAGGCAATGGAGGAAAGGGCTCGAGGGGAATTTGATGCGTACAAGGAGGACCAATTTGAGGCATTCTGGGGCCAGAAGCAGAAGCTGAGCCACGATGCTGTTGCTGGGGAAAGCATGAAGATCAAGTTGGACTTCCTGATACAAAACAAGGTCTTCAAGGTTGGAGACTACTTCAGCTACTCTAGGGTGTTTGGTCGTGGGAAGAATGGGGTGCTCGTAGAGAAGGATTGCAAGGTGAGCGAGGTCCATGACCTTTGTCCGGAGTCACTGCTAATACTTTGAAGATTGTCAGGGTCGACGGCAAAGCCTTGACGTTTGCTATTCCTCCTGGGCAACGAAAGTACTCTCGCCGTATGTTTGAATCAGAAGCTTCGGGAGACAACGAACTCGAAGCAAAAGTAACAATGGTAGATGGCGATCAACTGCCTCCTACAGGTGAAGACAGCATGCCAGGCGCTGCTCAGGGTGTTACCGGCACCGAGACCAATGGTGGCGAAGAATCAAAAGCCAGTGAAAACAGCTTTGGGGCTTCGATCGTCAAGGAGACGGTTGAGAATGGCAACCTACCAGACATCAAAGCCCAAAGAGCTGAATTCACATCAGAGAACAAGACAGACGAGGACAATGTGGCAGAAGCTACCAATTCGGAAGGTACCGCTGTTAATGTAAATACCAAACCAGAACAAAATGGGATCCACGAAGCCACGACACCAGAAGGAAACCTCGCAAACGGATTAGCAGCCCAAACCAATGGCGGTCAGTCCTCGAAAGCCAGCGCCCAAGAAGAAGACGTCTTCCACAGCGTTTCGATTCTCACCCAGCTCGAGAACAAGATCGTCGACATCGACGGTCATTTCAACTCGAAAGACATTCCAACGCAGAATGCTTGGAGATCTTTCCGTGGCCTTCGCAACAATCAGGATCTAGGGACTCTATTCGAGATGAGGGAGGAATTCTACGTTTACAAGCATCCGCAGATTGTCAAGGAGGCGAAGAGAAAGAGGTAGTGGAGGCTGTGGGTTTGAAGTGAGGAGGATGAGCGTGAATCTTAAAGACATTGCCAGGCGTTTTAAAGATACCCCCATATACCATGCGAGCATGACAGTTTTCGATGGATTCTCGGTAGGAAGCATGAAGAGCCAAATGCTACAATAAAGCTAGCTAGAAAGATCAAAATCAGAACCTTGACCAAAATCCAACCATCTCCTACATCTACACCTCCACTTCCCTACCCCTCCCACCCCCTCAATCCAAAGTCACATTCTCCATTCCCATCCCCATCCCCACCCCCAACACCAACCCATCCGGCCTATCCGGCGTGACCTTCCCAATCCCCACGGTGCCAAACTGATCATCCCGGACCTCAAACATGGCCACCTGGAACCGGTCCGCTCTGTACAGGTACAGCCACAAGCCCTGCAGCACATTCATGACGATGCCATAGGTGAGGTGATGGTAGCCGATGGGCCAGGTGGCGACGCCGAAGAAGCAGCCGGGGTAGCGGACGCTGGATTCGTAGGGGTCGTCGGGGTGGGCCTGTTTGTTTGTTTGATTGGTTTGGTCAGCTTGGATTTTACTTTTTTTTTTCTCTTTCTTTCTGGAGTGATTCTGTCTCGCTCGATATACTTGATGGGAATGTGGAGTAGTAGGGGGGGGAGGGGGTTTGTTTACGTACGAGGGGTGCATCCTCGGCATCATGGCTATTGATGTACGCGGACAAGGACTGCTGGGTGCGGAGGATGGTGCGGCCGAGGTCGGTTTTCTTGATGAGGCCGTCTTGGACGGCGATGCGGAGGATCGTGTGGGTGCCTGGGACGCGGAACGAGACGACGCCGCCTGGGTTTGGTGTGTTGAGGAAGGTGGCGAGGGAGGAGAGGGTGCTGTGGAGGAAGAGGAAAAGGGAGGGGTCAGTGGTAGGAGGTAAGCTATGGGATGGTGAGGGAAGGGTTAATGCGTACTCTTCGCCAGAGAGAGAGGGATTGGTGCTGAGATTCGATACAGTAATAGTGTTCAAGGGAAGAGAGGTTGGATCGACAGCTGCAGGAGCTGCTTGGGAAAGGAAGGCATGCAGGGAGAGGAACAGAAAGCAGGCGAACGGTAGCATGTTGATCGATTCTCATGCGTGAGAGATACGATCAAGATATAGACGGTAATTGAGAAGATCCTTGAAATGATCGCGCATTACATTTTGAAGCGATAAATCCCCTCAGAGAAACAAGTGTGGGGAAACAGAAGGCGACTCGCGACACGCGGAAAATGCTGCACGAGACAAGCGATCCAGAAAGAGCAGGATACTGAACACCGAGACTGAGAATTTGCATGTGAGACAGATGTGGGAGATGCGGTTCACAACAAAAGTCGCACAAGAATTCGGTTTGCAAATCCAGGCGAAATGTTCAATTCAACCACCAAGGCGATTGTTAGCGCCCTGTTCCCTCCCAGCGGTCATAAATACCTACCGTCATCTCGTCGTCCTCGAGTTTGAAAGTCTACGATGTCACGGCAAAAGCCCCACTCGTGGTCTCTCGACCACTCATTGTTCGTTTGTAAAGAGAAAAGAGACACTGTCGATAAATCGGTCCAGGCCGGATTGTCTCTGGTTTGTTCTGGTTGTGTCAATACCACTCCCCAATCCGGATCAACATATGGAGCCACAGATTCGTCTGATAGAGGAGGGGCTGCGAAAGCAAGAGGTGCTTCTTCTGTAGACCGAGAGAGCTGCCGAACCGTTGCTATCTACCTTGGGCTCTGGGGACAAGCCGGGCGAACAAGCCGAAGTTCTTATAGAGTAGAAAACTGGAAGATACGGCTTGTCTCGGGGACGTAACCCCTCAGGCACCATCTCTAGCGCAGATACGTGCAGCCAGTGTGTGATTCTTTCGGTTTTGGAAAAACTTGGAGCTGTTCTCGGCATCGTGTAGCTCAGATTCCCGCCTGTAGAAATTTTCCAATCTGCGGTTGAAGGCCAGGCGTTTCTTGGCCTGTAAGACTGAAGAGCCGATAACTTCTCATGGCTCCTTGCATGGGAAGCGATTCGATTGCGTCTCCGAGAAACGAATTCGGACAACTGATTGCGGAGACTGTGGATACCGCCGATCTACGAAGACTCACCTGTACTAGTACCAGAGTAATTCCTAAGTCAGAGTAGGTCATGTTGCAAGAGGCAAGAGATGCCGTTTGTAGACAAGGTGGCCTAGTTGCAGCGGTTGGATTCATGGAGTTTGCTGCCCAAATCCTTGCTACTATAGTCTTCTTTATGACAAGTGTACATTAGTAGTGCACGAGATGAGGAATGAAGCTCTGCAGGCTGTTGTTGCCGTCGTGGTCAAGACGGCGGTCAGTGTGATCAAAGATAAGCATCGAGTAGCATCGAGTAGCGGCGAGAAAGAGAGTTGCCGTGTTACACTTGGTGCCGATGCTGAAAAGGCTTGAGGTGTGTTCAATAGAGCTAAGTCGAATCTTGTGCTTGCATGATGAAGTCGCATCTCCCTGAGGCTGGCTGAGAGTGGGGTCCTTGGTGATGATGGTCTGTGGCTTTCATGCAAGCAACACCAAAAGTAAAATCTTTGTATTCAGATATTCAAGCAGCCTTCGACAGCACATCTACAACTCTAGAATTTTCAGAAAGAAGAAAGAAGAAAGAAGAAAGATGAAAGAAAAATATATACAATCCTGCAGTTTCTTTCCTCCAAGCATTATGTTGCAATTGGAAATTCCAGCATGAATTATGTAGAGTACGGCAGTCTCTGATTCTTCCTCCCCGTAGTCCCCCGCATGTGGCGCCTGCATCTAGCATTTAGCGCCGAGCTAGTACCTGCATTCTGAAGACCTGTCACCCATGTAAATTTACCAACCAATGCTATCTCTATCTACTCTTCTCTGCCCTCGTCTCCAACAAAAAGTAATTGACCTGGCTTCGTCCGTCTGCTTGAATCTGGGTAAGCCATCTCGGCATCCTCAAGCTGAAGCATGCATGGGAATAATGCACGGTAGACCTAGATCGAGAAGGCATGATAATTGGGGCTTTATGCACGCCCACTGTACATGGCTCAGCTGAAGGAATCAACCATCAGTCTGTTCTGGTCTTGTTTGATCTTCTCCACCTCTTTCTCTGCTGCTCATTCGTGGGGCATGAAGTAGGCCTCAAGTCTCGCAGACGGTCTGAACGCAGCAATGACGGTCTCTGACCATTCTTTCTTCATTGCCTTTTATCAGCTAGCAAGTGGCTGGCTGATGTCCCAAATATGCTCATGAACAGGCTCGGCTAGCTCGCTCATCGCCGATGATGGGGGTCCGCCTCGAGTCTGGCCAAGGTATAAAGCCTCAATCTCTGCTTCTTCTTACGGTCAGAAAGATACTGTTCTCTCCTAAGATATCCTTTGTACCAGGCTAGTACTGAAACCAAGTGCCACTTTGTTGTTCGCTCCAAATCACCGTTCCCAACATCAATATGCCCGGGAAGCCTCACGTTACCCGCGGAATCCCCATAAGCGGCGGGACAGATGGTGAGTTGGGAATCCTCCGTATCTGTATTCATCAATGTCTGATTATTACACAGGCCCGGTTCCAATCCGTAGGGAGATGCGTGACTTAGAAAAGAACTACCCAGACCAGTGGAATTTGTATCTTCTGGCGCTCTCAGAGTTCCAAGCTATCGATGAGAACGAACAGCTGTCGTACTACCAGATTGCTGGTGAGTGAGTGTCGTCCTTCACCGGACTGAAAGACAATATCGTCGACGAAGTTTGCTAACATTGAGTCCAACAGGTATCCATGGCCGGCCATACACCTCTTGGGATGGTGGCAAAGGTGTGCAAAAGACTGGCTATTGCACTCATACCTCGATCTTATTTCCTACTTGGCATCGCCCGTATCTCTCTCTATTTGAAGTGAGTCTTGGTCTACTACTGGGTCCTTATGGAGAACATGCTACATCACCCCTTGAAATATGACAGTTTTGTACGAACTCACGTGGATGACTAATGTTCCTCTAGGAAGTATTACATACTTTTGTCAAAAGTCAGGCCGACGGTTTCCTCGAAAAGGACGGCGAAACTCGCTATCAGAAAGCTGCTCAAGATTTCCGTATGCCCTACTGGGACTGGACCCTTGAACCCTTGAACGGAGAAAATTACCTACCTGCTTCCCTCGGAAACAAGGATATCAACGTCATCAAACCAGGCTCACAGGGGAAGCCTGGGCCAATGAAGAACCCGCTCTACGAGTACAACTTCAAGACACTTCAGCCCTGGGATGGTGATAGCGATCCACTTGTAAGGTTCACCAGGCTTCGAACCTTCCCTCGGCTGCTCGTACAGGTCTAACGTTGAACATGTCTAGGTCCGTAAATGGAACTCGACCGTCCGATGGCCAAAGCCTGGAACCTCGGTTTCCCAGAATGATTTGCTCGAAGGTGCTATCAGAAACGAGGTTGCCAATCTTCGGGAGAAGACGTTTCTTCTCGTAGCATCATATGAAAAGTATGGACCATTCAGCAACCAAAAATGGAACCTTGACACCGCCGCAATATACAATAGTTTGGAAGACGTGCACAACACTATGCATACCAGACTCGGTGGAGAGGTCACAGACGGCAACGGTCACATGAGCAGGATCCCTTATTCCGCCTTTGACCCTGTGTTTTGGCTACACCATACGTAAGCATGCCTAGGTTTTCGACATGGCCGGTCTATCTTTCTTGCTGTTGCCCATTTTTGGAGACGTTCAAATATCTTCAACCGAAGACTCTGGAAACCATCATAGCTAACTCTTGTGCCCATCCACAGCAACATTGACCGCCTCTTTGCAATTTGGCAAGCTCTACATCCAGATGATAGTAAGCATGTAGAAAGGTATGTGACTACTCAGACAAACAGAGGTGGAACTTTCATCACGAAGCCCAATGGCGAGGAAACTATCAAGACTCCCCTTGCACCATTCGGAGCGAGTGCGGAGAATTATTGGACTTCTGAGGAAGTTAAGCAAACCTCAAGCTTTGGCTACGTCTATCCAGAGACCCAGAAATGGAACTTCAGAACAGACAAGGAGTATCGAGCAGCGATCGTCAAAGCGTTGAGAGCCCTCAACCCTTCCATCTCCTTGGCGCTTATCCTTGCCGGTGATGCTCAGAGTCAGAAGACTGCGGTGAGCAAGATCGAGAAGGCGTCGACCTTCTGGCAGGACTATACGAAGAAGCATGGCATCCCGGCATACAGAGGTAATTGCTACACAGAAAAAGACCCTCCCTCAGAGCAACTAGACTGATACCCAACCTCGCCAGACATCAACGCCTTAGCCCCCAATAAGAAATACCTGGAGTGGATCACAAACATCAAAGCCCAAAAGCACGCAGTTGGTGGAGCCTTCAACGTGCACATCTTCCTAGGCGACTTCACGAGCTCCAATTCCGACCGCTGGCCCTTCGACGCCAATCACGTCGGCACATTTACCGTCCTAGGCGATTCCGACGAGACCGGGTGCGAGAAATGTCAGACAGATCAAGCCGCCAATTTGCAGGTCACAGGTCAAGTTCCACTTACGATAGCACTGCTCGAGCGATTCCTGGCAGGCATCATCCCCAGCTTGAGTGAAGACGCTATCGTGCCCTATCTGAAGGAGAAATTGCATTGGCGGGTAACTTTGGGCGATGGTTCGGAAAGGCCGCGCGGGGACGTGGATGATCTGACGGTTTCGGTCATCAGCAATGAAGTCACCGTTCCTGCTGCCGTGGAGGAGCTGCCAAATTATGCGGCTGGGGTGGAGATTTATCCGGCTGTCACCACCAAGGAATCTGGGGTGGGCGGGAGAGGGGGTGGGACTGGTCTTACGCAGAGTGGGCTTGAGCAGGGTGGCAATGTATGATCGAGTGATTCATAGGAAATAATGTCTCCGGCGACTTGTTCCAGTTGACTTGGGCTACTATGAGCCTATGAAATCCCCTCGGTCGAAGATATGAATGGAATTGGATCTAGAACCGAGGAAGCTTCCATGGAAGAAATATCGGCTAAGCGTACGGAGGTAGGCACCAAAAGTCCTTGACGCCCAGACTCCTACGCCAAAGTCTCGGATAGCGCCCCGCCTGCCTGAACAATAAGCTTAGATATTTGGTTCGGAGTTGCGAAAAAGTTCCACTACAGGAACACTTTACAAATTAAGAGAACCCTAATTTCAATCTAGCCGCTTCACTACTCCCGTCGCTGTGGGCCTGCCTTCCGCAGATAGAGTTAGGGTTATCACCTTGTGGGCGGGTACTTCAGACACTTCGGATATCGCCCGGGAGGTGCGCTATCCGGGTACTTCTGGGGCGGTGTGTGAATTACCAGCCCATAAGGTGATAAGTAGCTCGGTCCAGGACTTAAGATGATAAGTCCGTACTCAACTTTAACCCTTGCCTCGACACACAAAGACAACATCTTTTTCTCATCATTACATGCCTCCACCGTCTTGACTCGACGCTCCACATGTCAGTCTTGACAACGAGTTTCCAACCATGGCGCAGGAGCCGCCTCTGGATGAGATACAATGGCGATCGCCCAAAGCTCAAGAAATGGGCGGCATTCACACCAACACTGGTAAGTCATACCGCGTCCCAAGCTTCCCAGGCTCGCCCCGCTCACTGAAATTTATTTATGCAGTCTTGCCCTACTTCGCCGAGTCCCCCTTCTTCGATGCTACCTCTAACAACGCCACTTTGACTACGCAAGCGCTCTACAACCCCAACATGTATTACATTATCCAGACCCGAGAAGCTTTCGAGGGCAGGTTGCGCACGATGCAAGGGCTGGAATTCATGGTCGTTCATGACCCGTCGGAGAATGATACCAAGCGTGACCACAACGGAGTCTGGGTCATTCGAAAACAGAACAGGCGTAAGAGGCAGGGCGCCCAGGACGAGGTTACGGGAATCAGCTCGTACTATGTCGTGGGGGAGAACGTCTACATGGCGCCTTCTGTGGGGAACATCCTTGGTAGCAGGCTGGTTTGTTGTGTCGTCATCCCTATCGCTCGCACTGACCTTGAAGATCCAGCTCTCGACAGTCACGTCCCTCACGAAGCTACTCTCCACAGCGTCATCCCTCCCCAGCTTCACTCCTTCGCTTGGCCATACCTATCTCCCTCCAGTGACAAAGAATCCAACCCCTGGCTCAAGTCTCCAGGCAACCCAGGCGAGTAAAGAGGGCACACCGATGCCGGGAGGAGGCACACCCTTGCCGGCAACACAAGAGACTGTTACTAGCGTTAAAGCTTCCAAAGCTGCTTCGGACATGGGTCTTCAAGGCATCCACATGCTGGCGTACTCCTACGAGCTATCTGACCGCTACGCAAACGAGTACATGGATGAGAATCCCATCGTGGGCGAACCGGGGTCATTCAAGCTGTCGAAGTCACACAACACTTCGTTGGCATCGTCTATGACTACTTCAAAAACTTCCAGCCAAACCCAAGAAGTGTCGAAACCCTCAAGCCAATCCCTTGATGTGGCATCTCCGGCGAAGAGTGCAGTACCGACGCCGCAGCTGAAGACTGAGGACTTGCCAGCACCGGTCAGGAAAGCGACAAAGGGCAGTGAGAAGAGTCCGATAACGCCAGGCACCAAGGACAAAAAGTCGAGGAGAAAGAGCAAAGCGGCCGGCGACAAAGGGGCGACAACGCCGAAAGCCACGACCCCAAAGCCTGCTACACCGGCATGATCTTCGGACCTCGAATTTGAAACATTGTTTGGTGAACACGTTGCAATTTATGAAGATGGTGGGAGGAGGCCTAGATATTGGGTCTTTTGCCAAAGAGGCAGCCGTCTTTCAGGGGTTGGAGCTCCAGCAAGCCATCGCCGACTTTCGAGACTGAGATCCAGCGGAATATGCTCCAGATTCGAATGGTTCACCCATACTGCTTATACCATCCCATCTACACTGCCGTTTGCATCTTCGATGCCATGACCGTCATCGATATCAACCGCACAGCTGCAGTCCACAAAATCCTCCAGTTCCTCGCTCACAGTCTTCAACTTCTCTTTCACACTAGCTACACCTTCATGGCCCACGATATGTCTAGCAGGCGGATTGTCATGTCCACCGATCGCTGTGATGGCATTAATCGTCTCCGCTAGAAGCGAAGACTGCATCTCCGGCGGAAGATTTGGGTAGAGGCTTTCAATTTGGTCGCCTGCCAACGATTCAGGCTCACGGTCCCCGTTTCGCTGGACAGTATCAAGACGGTCCAACAGACCTCCAATTATACCTCTGAACAAGGGCGCCGGATTGTTCTCCGCTAGATACTGGGGCATTGACGGGGCAGATATAATCTTGTTGGTTAGGACACCAATTTCTATCGTAGGTTGGACGATAGTCATCTTGATATTGAAGGGAGCAATCTCATAGGCAAGGCTGTCGCAGAAGCCTTCAAGTGCCCAGCCGGCAGCGCAATACATGCCTAGACCTGGAGTTCCCAGATGCCCGGCTGGAGTCTGTATTAACTTAGACCCCGTAAGACAGGATACAACACGAACTTATTCCTGTCAGTATAATGACATGTCCACTATTCCTTTTCCGCATTGTCGGTAATGCAGCCTTGATACAATTGACCGGCCCAAAGAAATTGGTCTCAAATTGCTCCCGTACCAGGGTTTGTGTCCGTGGAGAAGCCGCGAGCTCTTCGACCGTACCTACCAGCGCTATTATACCAATTCAGTACTCACTCACTCCGCTCAAGCATTCTCTGCAGATGCCAACTAACCTTCGCTCGAGCAACAAAGCAGAATATCCAGCTTTCCAAACGCCTCCACCGCCTCAGCAACCGCAGCCTGACATAGTCCCATCACACTGCACCCGCCCCCCCAATGTTAGCCTCATCCTCTTACCCCGAAACAAGACAAGCAGAAGCAACCAAACAAGATCGGGGACCCTCACACCTCCCATCCAACTCCACCCCCCTACACCGCTCCTTCCACCCCTCCCTCTCACACTCCTGCCAAAATTGCCGAAATTCATCCCCGCGCCCCTCTTCCTCTCGTCCCTCTCCATCATCAGACGTAACGGCAAGGTGCCGTGGATTGAGACCTGCGATTACGTTATCGTTGTGGGAGAGCGCTTGGCGGGCTATGGCGATGCCGATGGGGAAGGTGCAGGCGGTGATGAGCCAGGTGCGGGGGGCGGAATGGGGCGGGAAGGTCGGGGTGGGCGGGTGGTGAGGGTTTGTGGTGGGGGCGGGTGGGGCAGTCATTTTCGGGGGTGGTTTAGGGGCATGGTTGGTGTATGCGGCTGTGGGAGGGGATTAGGGAGAGGGGGGTGGGTGTGTGGGATGAGGCTGTTGGGGCAGTAGTGTGGTGGGGGCCAAGCTGAGCTCCTGAAACGGCGCTTGCCGCGAGAGGCGCGGGTGGGGTTCCTGCTCTCCGTGCCGCACGGAAGTCTTGTCTTCTCAGACTTCTTTACGTCTCTTTTCCCGATGAGATGTTACTGCTACCTTTCGGCATGACTTGAAGCGTACGCAGTTCCTCCAATTGAAATCTGTAACGGAGGATACTAAAAAAGATGGATGTCATAGTACTCGCGCATATCAACCGTATCGTGTAGACAATTATGCACATCTCACTATCGTAGATCATGAGATGCTGCAAGGTTCGGGATTAAAATAAGCCAGCTAAGTTGCTCTCGATCCGGAATCTTTTCATCATGGCAACCTCTTGATATTTCCTTAAGGTACGAGAAGCCAGGTGTCAAGAGTCGTGCCGGACTCGAACAAGGTGGCGACGTCATGAAATCAAATGTGCTGCAGAAGCCTCTGCGGAATGGTACTCTATATAAAATATTGTAGGACAGTATTCACTCATTTTATAAATATACTTTAGGTGCTCTTTTCCGAGCTGAGCGTGAGTAATCACAAGCGCACAAAGCGCTACGACTGGACGACGCTGCTATTTCAGGAATAATTCTACGTAGGATTTCTAGCTTCTTGTCAACGGTAGTAAAGCAACCAGATATATATGCCTAAGGAAAAACAATCACAAAGTATTGGACTTGTGGGGTTCAATTGACTTGAAGATGCGGAGAATATTGGCGAAGCATCGGAGTGAAGATTTCCAAGTGGGGGAAATTTTGTTGCTAGAGTTTTCCTACAACCACCATTTTTGATCCTTCCCCATACTCTCATTTTCATTACCTTCTAAACGGCATGTCATGAAAGAAGACAGAGTTTCAACATCTTCATCATAGTCCGCCGGCCGGACAAGCTTCCCTTTCCTCCCAACCGCCCTTGGCATTGAATGAGACGCCCCTCGACCTTGTCGACTTAGCATGTACTTAGGATGTGAATCCACCGCATAAAAGAACAGACTATATTACTTTTTCTTGCTTCATATAACCTTTGCTTCTTTCATTTTCTAGAAAATCTAACAGGCAATGCCTCACGCCACTACCCATCGCGTCCTCTTCATCGATGCCTATGACTCCTTCACTAATAACATCATCGCCCTGCTTGAAACAAACCTCCGCCTCGAAGTCACAACTATCAAGATCGATGAGCCCATCCCTGACTTTGGAGAGTTTCTGAAACCTTTTTCGGCCGTGATCGCGGGACCTGGTCCGGGCGACCCAAGGAATTCCAAAGATGTGGGCTGGATTCGGGAACTATGGAAGCTTGAGGAGCAGAATTTATTGCCGGTCTTGGGCATCTGTCTCGGGTTTCAGAGTCTCGTGCTGGCTTTTGGTGGCACGGTAAAGAGGCTGAGGGAGCCGAGACATGGGATTGTGAGGAAGGTCAGAGGGAATGGAATAGGGATTTTTGGTGAGGTGGAGGAGGTGGAGACGGTGCAGTATCACTCTCTTTGCGCTTCTCTTGGGCCGGAGGGCAAGTTTGAAGCCAATGGAACCCACGTTGCGGGAAATCCGTTACCTAAACGGTCGCATCTCAGATCCTTAGCTTGGGACTACGAAATGGACAATGCCGCAGACCGCGCAGATGAGGCCCTGTCTATCAATCCGCCGCGGATATTGATGGCTGTAGAGCATAAGTCTAAGCCGTTCTTCGGAATACAATTCCACGCAGAATCTATCTGCTCTAGTGACAACGCCCGAAAGGTGATTGAAGCATGGTGGGACGTTGCTAAGAAATGGAGAAGATCAGGTGGAGACAGCCGATCTTCAACCATTTGGTCCAGATTAATATATGCAGACGTTGAAGCCATTCAAAATCCCTCGAGTAACCAAGTTCGGCTACTTGAATACAGAAGTGCGGCCGACGATTCGGAGTCTCCTTTCAAATCAGCTAATGATATCCGGAAAGGAGCAAAGCAAAGCCCAAAGCCCCAGGAAGATCTGAAGGGATACAACCGAGTCTCTCGCTTTCAAGGCCACGGCCATGGTAAATGCAACATTCGGGTGATAACAAATGTCATAGACATCGGAGAAACCACCGTAGCCTCGATCTGTGACACCCTTAGCTTGACGGACGAAGAAACAGTCATCCTAGATTCAGAAATGCATCAAAGGCTTGAGGTGGGGGAGTACAGCATTATTGGCATTGTATTCCCAGACTCTTTGCATTTCGAACACAGCATTGGCACGAACGAGGTCCGCCAAACTCAGAACGGACGATGCGAGACAGTACCTCTTCGACATTGTGAAGGGGGTATCTTCTCATATCTGAAATCTTTCATGAGTCGATTCAGGGTCGAAAACTCCAATTCGAGGATCCCCTTTTGGGGCGGTCTCATGGGGTTCATCAGCTACGAAGCGTGCCTGGAGACCATAGGCATCAACCACTCGCCTTGCTCCGACGCTAAGGACTCACAGACACCGGACTTGAATTTTATCTTCGTCGAGCGAAGCATCATCATTGATCATTTCCAGCGAAAGATCCATGTCCAAACCATCAAGCCCGATGATGAAGACTGGGTCAACGAGACTATCTTCCGACTAAAAAGCACAAAACCCACGGCTCTGTTATCTGCGACCCCATGTCCTCTTCCCTTTCACGCACAAATGACATTACCCGACGCCACGTCCTACAAGTCCAAAGTTCGAGCCTGCCAATCCGAAATTAGAGCCGGCAACTCCTATGAACTCTGCCTCACAAATCAAGCGACCATCCGCACCCAGAATCGTCTTGCGACCTGGCCACTTTACCTCCGCCTTCGCTCCCTCAATCCAGCTCCCTTCTCCGCGTATCTCCGTCTAGGAAGACTTACCCTCTTATCCAGCTCCCCCGAGCGTTTTCTGCGGTGGTCACGACCCTCAAGATCGTCCAGTCCAAACGTTAATGATGGCTTTAAACATGATGAGAAGACAATCACATGCCAATTTCGCCCAATAAAAGGCACCGTGAAGCGCCAACCTGACCCCAGTCTCCCACCACTCACACTGGCTGAAGCAACAGCTCTGCTCGCGACGTCCAAAGAGCGCGCAGAAAACCTGATGATTGTGGACTTAATACGGCATGATCTCCACGGCGTAGTCGGCTCTGGCAGAGTGAGCGTACCTAGATTGATGGTTGTGGAGGAATATGCAACACTCTTCCAGCTCGTCAGTGTTGTCGAGGGAAGTCTTGCCATCAAAGATTGCGATGATCTCGACATAAGCAACGGTAATAACGAAGACGATAGTCTCGAGGACACCCCTGATTACCCAAAGAAGGAAAAAGCCATGCATACCACCGAGGCCGCAAAATCAGGCATCGACATCCTCGCCGCTTCCCTCCCACCCGGAAGCATGACGGGCGCACCCAAACTGCGCTCTTGCCAGATCCTCCACTCCATCGAGAACAAACGCCCTCGCGGGATATACTCGGGCGTGGTTGGCTACATGGACGTGGGCGGCGGTGGAGATTTCTCTGTCGTGATACGCAGCGCCGTTCGATGGGATCACGATGCCACTTCAAAGACCGAAGCGAATGGAGAAAGCAGCGTAGTTGAAGGTGATGTTGGTGCCGGTGGTGACGGAGAGGAGGAAGCCATGGGCGACGAATGGACCATCGGTGCCGGCGGCGCTGTGACGAGTCTGAGCACCGAGGATGGGGAGTGGGAGGAGATGCTCGCGAAACTGAAGAGCACTCTACGGCTTTTCGAAGACGATGGATATGGTGGAGTAGGAAGGGAGTAGGGTAGGTCTACTGATGAGTGTGCGGAGGGATGTTTGCTGGTTTGATTTGAATCTTGGACATTGGAGAGGAGTTCTCAAGGAGTTCTCAAGGAGAAAAGGGTCTGACTTTCGATTGGGGAGAAAACTAACCCTTCAACAATTGGGTATGCGGGATTATCTAGGGAACATCGGCATTTAACATGTAACATCAACAGGATAGCTTTTTTGAGGGGATTTATTTCAACACGGAGGATTTACGGGACGCAATTTTTGATCTGGGCATTTAACATGTAAAATAAACAGGAGGGCTTTTTTTTTGAGAGCGAGGGTTTTCAACATACAGCAACTGGGCATGCAGCGATGATCTAGGAAATTGATCTAGGGAAACGTGAGCATTTAACATGTACGATAAACAAGACGACCTTTTAGAGAGAGGGGGGGGGGGGTGGTGGTTTCAACATGTAGGATCTAGGGGAGGACATCGTGGATTCAGGCCTTCAACAGAAGCAAGGCTGTGCTTTTCGAAGCATGAATATGATAGATATACAGTATGAAAAAGCCCCACGTTGGAGAGGGGGCGTTATCCCACCGTTGCCGCCCAACACCACGCTCGGAAGACGGAGCTTTAGGTAGGGCACACCAAGGCATCTATGTATCTGATCGTTCAAGCATGCCATTTAGCATCTCGGAAAATTAGGACTGTGTACTTATTAATCATTGCAAGGTAAGGTTCCGCAAAAATCCATGCTACCTCCTACTGTGGATCATGTATTCGTTACTCGAATTTTGCCAAGGCATGGTTGATTCCCTTCGTTCATGCTGTTGTCTAAGGTACGGAGAGTACGCAATCCTCTTCAACCATGTCAATCTTTACAATTGTGCCCACATGAACGACCGCGTCACTTCTTTGCCGATATAATGTGACATGTCTCCGTTTCCTTTCTGCCCTATTCATGCATTTATGGCATTATTCTCAGAGCGATTCATGTTTGCCTGGTCAGAAGCTTGATTCGTTGGATATAAGCTGAGAGATCAAATACAAATCCAACCCAACCCATAGCTCACTCAAATCACATAATCCGCCAGTCGAGGGTTATTTCGCGGACCCAAAAATGCAATCACTGTCTGTCGTGCCCCAATTCATACGGCCCCTCCGAATATGGTTGACCCATGGAAGCTCCCATGAGACCCTGCTGCGATCTGCCCACCGGCTTACGCAACGGCGCCTGTCCACCTATTCTGCCGTCCATCTCCACAGCGCTCGGACTTCCACCAGGCATCATTTGGTGTTCGATTCCGTGCCCGCCCGCTGGTATACCAGGGTTGCCCATCGTGCCGTCAACTTCTGTTGGCACACCATGCGTCACATCGGTAGGGACGCCCGGGTTCCCCATTGTTCCATCCACCTCTGTAGCCATAGGTGAGAGCGGGGGTTTATAATAGCTTTGCCGTTGCTCTGGCTCGCTCGGCCGCGAGGAAAGGAGGCTAGTATTTGCGATGCTGAAGCGTGGATCGATTGCACCATCTGATTGGGGCGAGACGCCTGACACTGGTGGAGGGAAGTAAGGCTGGGCTTGTTGATGGGGACCAGGGTATTGCGTATATTGCTGTTCTTGCTGGGGCACGGAGTGGTAGCCGTCGAAAGCTTTGGATGGTGGTGGTTGTGCTTGCTGCTGCATGGGCGGTGGGAAATAGGTAGGTGGACGTGAAGCCGCCGCGGTCCTTTTGCGCCTGCGGGCGCGAACGCAGCAGAATGCGGCAAGGCCGAATATCAATGCACCGATGATGGCAACTCCGGCCGCGATGCCGTCGATTGCGCCTTGGGGTAGCCCGCTGTGAGGAGGGTTGTAGATTGTATCTGAGCTCGAACTAGAGCCTGAGGCTGGGCTTGATCCAGAGTATGAGGCCAAGCTTGATTGGGAGGCGGAGCCTGTCACTGAGCCTGAGTCTGTGTCACTGTTTGTGGGAGTGGCTGCGAAAGGGTCGAGAGAGGCAGAGGCGGTGAAGCCGAAGGGGTTTCTAGTGGCGTCAGGTGCAAGAGTACTGCCGATGGCGGTTATGTAAAAGTCGTTCAGGAACTCAACGTCTTGGATGGGCAACGATGTCACCATGCAGTCGAAGAGGGAGGTATCGCCGGCGAAGGCATAGGTACCACAGAAAGGTTCGAGCGCATCGCTAGAGGAAACGTCCATCAGCAAGGCCAGAGGAAGAAGCAATAGAATTCTTTTACATACCATTTTCTTATCGCGGGATCTTGCTGGCACAATTGGCCACATTCATCTTGGTAGTCGAGACAGGTGGTATAGAGCGCTGTGCAGATTCCCGTGGTAGCTGTACAGCAGCCCAGTGCTTCGCCCGAGTTGACGCATGTCAAGCCTACGCTGCAGGAGAGCGGATCGTCTGCGCAATTGTCAGACAATTCGCCCTGTTGCGTAGCTGGGTGGACCAACCGTAGATGCTATTGACGAAACCGCACCAATTCGCGGGTGGAGGGTATTGCACATCCTGTCTCCTGAGAAGCTCTTGCGGTATACCATTCAAGCCTGGAGCCTCAGTCGGCCGCGGCGACATTCCCGCAATAGCCATCAGGCCTATAGGTGTAGGCATCGGTCCTATCCATGGCAAAGCGATAACGATTGGGAAGAGCAGCGACGCGAAAAGGAGTGCCATGCTCGAAGCCACTGTCGCTGGAGCTCAAAGCTCACCAAGATGGCCGCTGGTGATTGTTTGACACGAGGTGTAGGGAGAAAGGACGAGCAGAGGAAGCTGTAGAGCCCTTCCATGGCTCCTCAATGGCAGCGGCTTCGGCTTCGTATGGCCAAGTGGTATGGAAGACTAGCAGAGACATTAGAGCTAAATTAGGCAGTTATGAATGATTCTAGATCTTTCACTTGCGAGAGCGTGTCTAGCAGACCAATCATGGCCCCCAATGGTCGATCTAGCCGTAGGCTTGCGGGTAACTGAGCAGAATGGTGCCGAAGAGGCTGGAGCTGTAGCCTTGGAGGGCGTGGTACGATTCAGGACCTGCTCCTGCACCATTAACATCTCGGGCTCCTGCTTCGGCTCACCATTGCCAGCGGCCACAGATTTTGACACGATAATATGGGCAAGAAGATGAGCAATGATGGGGATTCGAATACGGAGGCTGTAGCGAGAGTGTGAGAACCCTGCGTAGATCACCCTCGTCTAGTATTACTACTTCCAGATTAGCGCGATATCTGCTCCAATGTTGGCGGAACAGGCTGCGTAGCGGAACAATTTAGGGCCGTTAGTAGGGCTAGAGCTATGCAATGAATAATGACTATCCTGACTCCCCATGAAGAATATATCGAAGAAACCATGCATGTGGGCATGGACCGGTCTGTATATGCTGGGGAACATGCCATCAAGTTCACCCGACCCCGGCGGCATTTCATACTATTATCCCGGCGCAACATCCAATGAAGAATTCCTGTGCCGACTTTTTAAGTAAATCCTGAATCTACTTTAATCCTCACCAAACACTTCAACAATCTTCTCGAGTTTCTGCTCCGTCAGTCATCACCCCATTCGACTACGGTCATGAAGTTAGAGGGAGCCCCAGAATCAGTTGGGCATACCTGCGCGATCGTACCCCAACTTTGTCATATCCCTCGTGAGTGCCGCAATGAAATCAAGAGCACATGGAGCAACAGGATGAGGAAGACAAAGTTGACATCCAAATCATGCAAGACCTTATGCTGGAACAAGCACGTCGAGGGCGGCCCATTGGTGCCAATTGGAGTGCAGATTTTCCAGTGTTGGACCAGTCACACGCCCTCCAAAGAGTGTGCAATGGGCAGGTATCCCATACTCTTGTCTCAGGACCTCTCGTGCAGATCATTCGAGACTCGATGTGAGAACGTGTGGTACTGATTGACGATATGATCCAATGCTAAGAAGGTTTGACTGTTTGAAGGAAAAGTTCAAATGGAATGCAACGCTTTTGCTTGCCAAATATGACGCAACCGTATGTCTACCACGCAAATATAACCTGCACTTCAATGTCTGCCTTGCCGTGCATGACCTTCTGAGCCGCATCGTCTTGTAGGCTGTCTTAGCAGGCTACTCATTACCCCGGTGACATCTCGATATATAGCCAACGGCACTCCATGGCTCTTCTCGCGGGGTCTCCTCCAGCCATTTTGCCATCTTATCATGTTTCTCATGGGAATTGTCATGCTCGCCGATTCTAGTGCCGGAGTCTGAGCGATCTGTCGGCGAGTCTTGCTTCAATCTTTCACGGTCCGAATTAGCATCCTGTGTGATTTGTTGGACAAAAGCCTTCTAGAAACTCACGAAGTCATCTCATGCTGACTCTCCTTTGGCTGAGTGGTTTGCCTATCGACTCCTGGCCCTTCAGATATGTTGCTCTTCCCTTTGTCCTGGCCTGTGAAATATTCAGCACTATCTTCTTGCCGGGTCAGTCTCATATCTACTTGACTGGTTGTCTCTACCTGAAACGTCCATGTTTGCAAGGATTGTCAGTTGGTCAAGTCGGGAGTTATGAGTGAATGATGGTGTTCCGTACAAGACTTCGTGGGAGGTTCTATGATTAAGTATTCCTCGCAGACCGCAAGGATGTGGTTTGTTCTAGCATGCCCGAGCGGATCGAGCAGGAAACGGTCATGACCACATGCTATACGAGCTGGAAAGAGTCGACTCGACATGCATTGCAGGTGTCGTTGAATGTTTGCAGGGATGAGAAGGGGGGGAACTCCGACAACATGGAACCTCTAGGCCCATTCGAAAGTGCAGTACGGATGTCAGAGAAGAATCTGGACTAGATTGCTATGCATCGGGCGTGAAACCTCATCCATTGTTCAAAAACAGCCATTGCCTCGGGTGTGGGATTAACTTGGGATGCTGCGATGGATTGAGTGGTATTGCACCTCTGTCCCAGTGCTATCATTGGCTGTGTCTGCCATGGAAAGTCTGATACGTGAACAGCTGTCTTTCAGAATATGTGCGACACTGATATGAGGAGTATCAAAATCCCATGATAGAAAGATTAGACTTCATCAACAAGTTAACATCATTGGACAGATCCTATTGTACTCTCGATAATTCGCTCGGTAATCTCAGGGCCACAGCTGCGGCTTGACGCAGTCAGCTTATAGGAGCCCTAGGGAGCGCGAAGATTTCTAGCCGAGCCGAGGCGGGGGTCGTTGCTCTTTCCTCAATTGGAGGTCCCTGCAGCGTGACGTGCTAAGTCTGACTCTTAGCATTCCCAAATGGTCAATACGGCACTTTTGCGGTTGCATTTCATCTGTTCCATGTGCATTCTCAAACCACCAGGTAACAGACGCCTCGGCTACCTGTTACAACTAGTTCTTAACCTTACCATTTCTGCCCTGTTTGGACACATGCTTTCGTATGTGATATGCATCATCGCCCTTATGCCTGACACGAGCACTCTCCTTCCTGCTCCAACCGCCCACAATGGAGCATCACTGTCGCAACAACAAATACCGGATGGATCATTTGCGACGAATGTAGCCGAGGCACAAGGAAAGAAATTCGCAAAGCAAAAACGTCATCGTCACTCTTCTAAAGAATGGGAAGACTGCGCTCATCCCCCTGTATCTCAACAACGATGAGAACCTAAAGATGTCATGAAAAGAATTTTCACAGAGCACGGCTTCGAAGCCAGGTGTGTGTGTCTGTTGTTCAACTTTGGCGCTTGACGGGCGTAGCTCAATCACGAGACTCCTTATTCATGGCAATACAAGAACAGAATGAAAGAGTGGGCTTGAAAATCCCATCAAAGCTGGGACATGCACTATGTTTTTGCAAAGCGGCGCAGACGGGCTCGAGACCGAGGCTTCGATTCTATTTATGGTCAGGGGTATAAACTTTGAGAACGATCGATTGGAACGCTTCATCAAACGAGGAGCGAGCAACATCGGTAGAACAGTATCCCCCTCTGCCGCTAAGTCTTGTCCAATCAATGTTTTCTTGGCATGCAGCTTACGGTCCAAAAGATAAGCCAGCTCAGGTAATCTTCCACACGCCACAAGCTCCCAACCACGAGGAATCGCTGAATGGCAGAACGATCGATGGCATTGTCAAGGGATCCAGCCATCACCATAGCACAACCGAAGTGTCTGATGTAGTTCAATTCCTTGCGGCAAAGATGTATATAGGCCTCAAATAGAGTATGCTGTCTCTCTAACTTACCCATCAACAGCCTGGATGTAGCATAGCATGTCGCGGCCGCTTTATAGATGTGCACGAGACAGTGATGCGACTTTGGCAAGCTCACTATTGGTTATGGACATGGACAACGCGCGCCTTGCAGCCCGAGTAGGAGCTCCCGTCCAGGCTCTGCTGCCTTTAGAGTCATCAGCGCCTCGCTAATATAATTACTGGGTTTCTCCGCAGAAGACAGACAAAAAGAGTCTCAGCGGCAAGTGGACTGTATCAAGAACAGCAAGCTCTATTCAACACTGCTCGGCCGGCAGCGCATGGTCTCCACCGATGCCGCAAACGCCGAGACCTCTGTCTGGAGGCTTTTTGGCCTTCCAGCTGTAAGTTATCCTGACATGGACATTTTTACACTCTCAATCAGATGAGATGAGAATGCGTCCACAGCCAAACTTGCCTTTTTTAGGATTTGCGTTTGCGTTGATTCCGCTACGGCAAACGGAAGGTGCCAAATTTACCATAGTACATGCATGGGTGCTAGATTCCATAGACGAGGAAGGTGCTCTGGATTTGAGTGTTCCGCTCCCTAGCCCCAATTCCCTGAAGTCTGTAGCTGACTCGGCCAACGGTCCCAATCTTTGTTGAACGAAGACTTGGGCCGGGAACGCTGAGTGGGCGGACGTCCATTTTTGGTTGCAGGGCATGGAAAAGCTGAAAATGATTTGCTACTCTCATGAAGAATCCAGAAATGAAACAATTTACGTTCTCCACTCTTTGGATATAGAAAGTGAAGAGGACAGATGGGATCCAGATGGCAATATCAATACCGAGATATTCGAGCCATCAGAGCGTCCTGGGCTCTCTTGGATTCATCCAGACCAAAACCGAGTAATTAGCTATGAAGAAGGAGATTCGAACTCCGATTCTGTGTGTACAGATGATGAATCGCCTCTTAAACCCTTCCCAAATCACTCAGACAATAAATACTCCTAAGACGTTCCTTCGCCCCCCGTTATTCATCGTCTTTGGAATGGGAATAGCATCTTAGCAGCATCTTGAAGAGTGAATGAACTGAACACGATCCTCCGCGCTAAGGATCCCAGGAAGTTGTGGAGCTAGTCCCAATGTGAGCTAGCACGAAAACCGTCAAGTACCTCTGATTTAGATAGCTCCTCGTACATGTCATCAACCCCAATTAAAACTTCACTCCACCGCATTTTACTGACTCGAGTCGTCACGCGTATGGTTGGGTGATCCTACAGGCCTGCTCGCGGCCTTTTCAGGCCCTCTTCCTTCGCGCTAGCCTGAGACGCGCTGAGACTGGAACAAACACATGCTGTGATATATATCGAAGATGAGACCAAAATATCAAATCGACTCCCGACTTCTGTTCGCTTGACTTGATCTAAGATGAGGCTTCTTGGTGCTGTTGCCTGTTCTCAAGCCGCCGCCACAACAGGGCGCAGAGCTGTGCATAACCCTTTAACCCACTGAATCGCTAAATCGCGCGGGAGACCAGTGGGAGCCTGGTATTGTGGAACCTTTCCTACCCTATGGATTACCCATCAGGCTTTCCGCAGTCCGTACCGCGCATCTCTCGAACATCTATATTTGATCATCTCCGTTTCTGTAATTCCTATAGGCAGACTTCGCGGATAGAATCCCATAGTTTTATACTATTTCGTATTCAAGTAACTGAATACAAATATGGCGTTTGTTATACTGATAATTCGCTTTCAAGCGATTGAACACAGGTGTTAGGCATTATTCAAGTTCATAGGATCTGCGTGCGACTCTCCTGCGCCGTTGTGCAACGATTATGGATGGCTCTTCAGTGCATACGATGCGTGGCAGCCTACATGAAAGCCCAAGGCGAGAACACAGCCACAAGGCGCTGCATAGCGTAGCTACACCCGTAATCGGTCTTGCGGCATAACTGCAGATACAGCTTCCGCAGGTAACCGCTGCAGTGTGAGGTGGCGCTGTCAAGTTTGTGGCATCCAATCAGAAATACACCGAAGCGCAAGGCTGAGTGAGGCCTTCTCATCTCTTCAATTGAATCCATATCAATTTAGATGTCGCGTTATTGTTTGACAGAATTTTGGACTTGAAATGCCCGTCCCATTCGGAGTCGGAGTCGGCGACTTCGTCGCTGTCGGCACCTTAGCCTGGAATGTCTACAAGTCTTGTAGGTTCTTGCCCCGTACAGATCTCCAGTGGACTGAACCATGAGCAGGTAAAGGGGCACCCGAAAGCTTTGAAAACATCAGCATAGAGGTTTTGTCCTTGCACGCTGTGCTGAAAGAGTGCGAGGAGACACTCTTTACCCGTCCCTTACCACCTGCGAGGGTAGAGAGGCTCAAGGCAATCAAAGACGGATGCGACAAAGTCCTTGTAGATTTGCAGAGCCTCGTGCAAGGGTACGAAAGTCTAGGCACCCAGAGCAAGCGTACATGGGACCGAATGAGATGGGGCATCGAAGACATAGCCGAGATTCGAGCTCGGCTTACCTCGAACGCCACCCTTTTGACCGTATTCATCAGTTCCTCTCAGGTCAGCGTTGAAACCAAGCTCGACAAGTTCATAGATGAGTTTCGTCAAGGGAGAAGAGAGGGCTCAATTGTCTCGCTGCAGACAGTGGACAGCCTTTCTACTGACGACAGGGCTGTATGGCGAACGATTCGCAAGGAATTGGAAGATATTGGTATTAGCGTGGCTGCATTCGACGCAAACCGCAATTTCATCTTGGATTGGTTTGTTCATGCAGTGGAGACAGGAGCGTTTGAAGAACAGAGCGGACACAATGTTGATGAGGAAAGCAACCTCAGCGACGAGCAAGAATCGCGGAGCAATAATGAGGAAGGTGGTGAAGACACGGGACGACCAATCGAGCACACGGATTCTGAGACTCTGGAGAGAAGCGGCGAAGACGAAGCGCTCGCACGGCCACTGTCATCAAAACCTAATCTTGACGCAAAGAAAAATGTTCCAAAGCGTGGCCCTGAGATGCTCGACCATATCGTCGCCTCTACGCGAACGGCGCCAAACAGTAGGACACATGTTCCCCGTGTTGCAGCCCTCTTGGCAGGAATTTCACGTCCGAGACGGCGACTCCTCAAAGCCGTCGACACCATGGACGTCTCTAAAGTGCTCAAGATCCTCAAGGATGAGGTTTCGTTCCACCTCCTCGACCTGGAAACACTAGACAAGGCGCTATGGAGCGCCACTGATCAATTAGCTGGTCACGAATCATTCGATATCGTACGAATCCTGGCGAAGAACGGAGCTGATGTCAATCATGGCATTAACGAAAAAACTCCACTGCAGAACAGTATTGTACTTGGCAACATCAATATTGTACGACTTCTAGTCGAGAACGGGGCTGATGTTAACTATACAAGTAGCGACAGCTCCGGCAGAACTCCACTGCGGGACAGTGTTGTACGTGGGGACATCAATATCGTACGACTTCTCGTCGAGAACGGAGCTGAAGTGAATCCTGAAAGTAACAACGTCTGGGAACTTTCTCCACTGCAGAACAGTATTCTACTTGGGGACATCAATATTGTACGACTTCTCGTTGAGAAGGGAGCTGAGGTCAATTTCAAGGCTTTGTACCGGCGGAACGATTGTTCTGATTTAGACAACGTCGCTCCTCGAGCGCTTTTAACCAAGAACGTAGCAATCTTGCGTCTCCTGCTGTCTGCAGGCCTGGATGTCAACTCTCAATACGAGACGGAACCTTTGTTTTACCGAGGCCGCGCTTTTGGATTCAGGACGGTGACTCTGATTCAGGAAGCAGCATCACTAGGAGCGATTCTGGCCATAGATGCGTTAGTGGAGTACGGTGCGGAGATCGACTTTGTTTCTCCCACATATGGCACTGCACTCATGCTCGCTCTCTCGAAAGGACAAGAAGACGCCGCACAATCCTTGTTTGCAAAAGGCGCAGACCCCAATGCAAATGTGTCACTCTACGACTGGCCACTGGGTCGAGATTGGTACAATAGTCCCATGGAAGCAGCCATATTTGGTGGAAGGCCATCTATGGTAAAGCTTTTGTTGACCTGGGGCGTAGTGCCAGACTACCCAACATTGGAATATGCGAAGAAAGTGGGAGAATCTAATATCTTGGATGGTGAGAATGAGAATGAGAAGCGGGACATCAGACGTCTGCTTAAAAATGCGATGCGTAGCAATGACATAGTCGATATCTTCGCGCCGAGCCTATCAGATGGCGAATAATTCTCTTGGGGAGTCGTAAATGTTCAATCAGTTATGAAGTCGAGGGAAGTTGCCAATATTTGAAAATTCGATCCATTGGTTTTGTTCGGCGATGTGGACAAGTAGAGCTCAATTTTGCGTTTTTAAGGAGCAATGTCTACTTCCAGTCTCCGTCCTCATCATTAGGCTACCTAGATTTTCCTTTTTCGTCATTACAATACGTCCGCACTTTTCTTCCCAAGGAATTTGCCCCTGTACTGCTACCTTCATCCAAATCTTATCCTCCTATTGCATCGGCATGGTGGCCACCCTCCTCCACGTACCCATCTTGAACATCTCACTCTCCACAAACCACTCCTCAACCTCCACCGACACGGAGACATTATTGCTATCGACCCCAATCACTTCCCCGACAACTCTCCCCATCGCAACGACCTCGGTGCGATCCGTCGTATAATCTGCTTCTACAGGCCGCTTGACAACGACTTCGTAGGCCTTACTGCCCATCATGACGCTAGAGTCTTCGCCGGCATGAGCAGAGAGAAGAAACCTCGCGATCGGAAGGAGAAGACTGGACAGGAGGAGATGCCGATCCAGATCATCTTGCCTGCTCGGTCTGACATTTTGATGAAGACTTGGAGCTGGCCGATGCGCATGCATTTCGAGACGTCGTCGTTGTTGAGGGAGCTGGCGATGTAGTGGAGGCGGTTGGGGAGGCAGTAGGCCTTTCTGGTGGCTTTGGGGTCTTCATTCGCAGGTGCGAGTGTGCGATCGGGGTTCGAGACGACGTGGTGGCGTTTTGGCCCTTCATGCTGATGGTGTGAAGGGCCAGACTGATGAAAGTGTTCTAGATTTGTGAAGGCATGAAGGGAGGATTCTGACGCCTCACGAAAGCTCTATGCACTTTGGAGTTGGTGATCTGTGACGAGCGAGGTGTGCGAGATGTTAAGCTGTGAGCTTGAGTATCACTGATGAGAGCCACGCAAGCAAGAGTCTGGCTGTCAAGGGTCACTTTTCAAAACCTGAGCCAAGTGAAGAGTATTTCGTAAAGACAAGACACTGCCACGGTCGGCGCCTAGATGCCAAATCTGAGCCTGCTCCGTCTTCACAGTACACGCTGCCTAGAATCAATGTCTGTATACACACTAGCAATAATCCGCAGACGATATATAGGCCCGCATCCCCAAAGCATAACAAGACGCCCAAGAAGGTGCCCTTGACATTCTGGCTTTTGTTGAAATATTCGGAATGGATGAATTAATTAATCAAGAAGTCTCTGGGACCAGTAGTATATACAGTAACGAAATTAGGTGTTTTGGAATACGAGGTGGCTGAGATGACTTGGGGGCCAAATTTTGACAGCTTTGGTAACTGGTTGCACATGTTCTTCCATTTCCATTAGAGCGATATATGTTGAATGAACACTTCGAAAGGAGGTACGAGATAGGTTGTATTTATCTTGAGAGGGTAGCGTGCCAGGAGTCGACTAGCGACAGCGACCTTTGAAGGAGCCTCAACGGTCCCACTACGGGATTGAAGGTCCATCATCAAAACAGAGCCGCGCTCAAAAACCTCACTGCAAAGCGGCACACCAAGGCGGCACACCAAGACGGCACACCAAAAATTTCCTCACCAAATTTTCTCACCAGAGCGGCGCACCAAGACGGCACACCAAAATCATTACACCAAGACGGCGCACCAAGGCGGCGCACCCAAATCTTTACACCAAGGCGGCGCACCAAGACGGCGCACCAAGACGGCGCACCCAAATCTTTACACCAAGGCGGCGCACCAAGACGGCGCACCAAGGCGGTTCACCAAAGCGGCGCACCAAAATCATTACACCATGTCACCAAGGCGGCGCACCAAGACGGCTCACTAAAGCGGCACACCAAAATCTCCCACCAAGGCGGCACGCCAAAGCGGCACACCAAAATTTTGCCAAGCCTTTGCCAAGCCCCACCAAGACGGCACACCAAGGCGGCCCACCAAAGCGGCGCACCAAAATCATTACACCAAGGCGACGCACCAAGGCGGCACACCAAAAATGTTTTGTCAAGCCCCACCAAAGCGGCGCACCAAGACGGCGCACCAAGACGGCGCACCAAGACGGCACACCAAAATCTCCCACCAAGGCGGCACACCAAATCGCTATCAAAATCAGACGATGCCAGTTATACACCAAATCGCCATCAAAAATCAGGCGACGCCAATTGTACACCAAATCGCTATATAAAATTGGCACTACCAAATCGCCACCAAATCGCGAATGTCAAATATATATCAAATCGTCATATGAACCCGGCGATACCAGTTATACACCAAATCGCCACCAAAATTAGGCGGTGCTAAATATACATCAAATCGCCATATAAAATCGGCGGTGCCAGTCTACCACCAAATCCCCTCACAACATCGGCACCCTTCTTCCTCTTCCTCTTTCCCATCCTGATTCCCGCCATCACATCCCCTACTCGTACCAAGCCCATAAATGCAAACCAGCTCTTCGAAACATCTGAAGCAAAGCGAATACCGCCGACGATGATACAGTCTTGCATGTAATTCAGTTTCAAAGACCCAAGGACGTGGTGATAGGGCCAGGCAATGGAGCTTGAGAGATGAAAGAGCGCGATTGCTTTGCCAGCGCCGGCCGCACCGTGGGCCAAAATCTTCTTTCCTTGTCTTTGGGCTTTGGTACTCTAGAGGTCGGTGGTCCGGAATGTTTCTCGCGCAGGACAAGTTCCAGCGCGCGGTGGCATGATTGCGGGAGGATGAGTAGACCGGATGCAGATATTGGTTTAAGCGCAGCCAAAGTTGCCGCTATTGTGTGGTTCCTGTCTCACGTACTCTCCACCAATACTCTATGGATAGCAACTGTCTACGTAGCTTTCCCCACGCTTGCTCCGTCGCAAATCCGTTCAAGCAGATTCTGATCGTCTCGCTCCGAACCAATATCCGCTTCGACTTCGGCGTGATAGCGTTCGTAAAGACCCTTGGTATCCTCCAACGCCTCTGAATCTCGTGAATGCTTGAATCAACAAAGCTGACGTTGCACCACAAGATTCTAATCATACACCACAGGATTCTGATCATAGGGAAGTATTTTTTCCTCGTCCAGCGCCTTGTTATGAGCTAGGTGAAGGCGAGAAAATGTGGCAAACAGCCCTACAGCACGTGACTGTACTAGTGGCTTAGCTCGGTATACTACATGTATTCTATCTTCTTCCTTTACATAGATCCTTAGTTCACTCGATACAAAGCGAGTTATTCAACAACAAACTTTTTCTCCTGTAGATCGAGATTTGGACCAAAGAAAACAAATTCTCTCCTCACGCTTCCAGCCCGAAATGACTGCAAAGCCCCAGCTTTCTGGACGAAGAATACAGATCATTGGCGTCATTGGAGCAGGCAAGGTTCGTGCACCTGTGATCAAGGAGAAATGTTAACATGCTGGATATGCAGAGCTAACGCCGTGATTTGAGAATAGAGTACATTCGCACGACAGCTAGGCGAAGAGCTCTCGATACCTGTATGCGAATTGGATCCTCTCTTCCATGAATCCAGGGCCGGGGGTGCCTTATCCGCCGAAGACGCTCAGCGCATCATTCAGACTCTAGTTGATTCGAGTGATGAGTGGATCCTAGATGGCAAGTGCGTTTGTCCATTTCACATTGGGGAACAATGCTTAGATTTCTCAAGTCACTGGGTTCAGTTGAAGGACATCTCTTACAATAGAGCGACAGACATTCTTTGTAGGTTGCAAACCCATCGTCTGTTTGACAATCTATCTGCTAATTACTTGTTCTTATTCCTAGGGATCGATACGCCCTTGCCGCTGACATTATGGCGCGTAATCACTCGCACAATCTGGGGTAGGTCCTCCTTCACTTTGTACCATCGTGTGAAGGCCCGGTCTGGATCTCTACATACTAATTGGCGGTTATAGAAGTCCTAACCATACCCGGCGTTCTATTCCGGGAGCTCTCAGGTAATAGCTTGATTTCGATGTCACTTAAAGTTCGAGCAAAGAAGTACGCCAACTGGAGGAAGCGCGTCGAGGTCGACCCTAGGTGGAAACGATTAGGCGGCTGGTTCGGCCGTAGTAGTTTCCTAGCACGATTAAGGGAGATTCGACGAGCGTCCGAGGTTCTAAAGAAGTCTATATAACGTATCTAGACGGACTTGGTTCTCAGATGTGGTATCACCCGCCTCCAGCCCCTTCCGCACGAACTTTCGCCACTCTCTACCAAATCAGGGCAAGATGGAGGAGGCGAAAGTCAATGTAGAGAAGAATGTAAACAGGACTCTAGATTCTATTGCCCAGCAAGACTGAACAGACCTCGAATAGATCCTCAATGGTTCTAGCTTGCGACAGCATCACTGCATGATAAAGACTCAGCGCAAAGGCTCTTGGATTTTCGGAGAAATTTCGAGTACAAAGAGCACAGGCAAATAGTGCACTTCTGAGCGCTGGCATCCCTGAGGAGATGCCGATGCCTTTCTGTGATGCGAGAGACAAGAGAGGCTCGATCAAGAATCGACGCTTGATCTCAAGTATGTAACTGGGCAATTGCTGTTTGGCCACGGACGTCTGGAGACGAAGTTTGCCATTCTGAACCGAAATCTCAACCTTGGTTCTCTCATCCAGGTGGTCTGCGTAGAGTGTATCAAAGAAGATATCATTGTAGAAGGGCTTTGCGATGTCAAGGAGGGCCGAGTGCAACCCGCTTGCCTCGTAATCAATATAGAGTATTAGCGGATGCCCAGAAAGTCTAGACCCAGCTTCCATCATGATGTTTCCTCCATGTGCGTCGCCCAGGCCGTACACGACAGGGTGCGAAATTAGATTTGATGGATGGAGGTCTGCGTCCGCTTGCTCATGAAGGACGGAAAGGCAAGGCATGTCAATCCCGTCGACATCTATCGGGAGCTTGATCAAGTGGTCAAAATCAATGAGAAGACCGCTAACATGAATGCCAGAGCCATAGAACTGCCGCAATCTGCGATAGTTGTGAAGCCTCTCGTGGAAGAATCGATGGATCGACCATGTCCCTGGGTGATGTGAGCTCGCTGTAGCTGGCTGCAAGGACTTTTGATAGGCATTGAAAATGTCTTCACTCTTTCTCATTTCGACGTCCAAAATAGATTCAAATACCCCCACCGAGCCAGTCCGGCGATATTCGAGTTGTGCCTCAGCTTCAGTTCTGCCATCAAAGACCGGATAGAGTAGTTGGCCATCTTCGTATAAAGGTATTTGAACCAAGGGAAAGTATTCGGCAGCATCTAGGCTTTTCACCATTTCTAGAGACTGAAACTCGGGAGTGCAGGATTTAGAAAAGAGCGTTAACGTTTCCCTTGCGCCTTCTCGATCTTTCAGAGAGACGCGCACCATGCGACATGCGGAATTGGATGAGAATATTGTTTTGATGCGATATATCTCCTCCAGTGCTAAGTTTCCGTCCTCGGTTCTGCGAAAGGAGATGTCACTAGGAACTTGTCGGCGGTTTCCTTTGCGACGAACACTCGCAGCAAAGCCAGGGTTCGCTGCGGGTCCGAAGAGTACCAAGTGCATATGCGAAGCTGGGTCTATTGTTGAACGAGTCTCAATCTGCGGTAAGCCATCCTCGGCTTGGTACTGGGTTTGCAGCGATGTTTGAAATGTAAGGTCGAATTTGTCGCTCTTAGCAAAGCAAATGCGCCCAACCCTGCTTCCTAGCCGGCCTGTGGCGTGGGCCATGAGCTCATGACGGATGCGTACTCCCACTGTACAGTCGTCTCGTAACCAGCATCCAGTGAGTAGCAGATCGGCAGTGACGCCGAAAGCCAGTGTATTATTCTGGCCTTCGTAGAGCCAAGGGTCGTGCAGGACCGCCCACTTCGAGTCGAGTCTTGTTGCTTGTTGTAACCTGTATGCCGGCGTACCATCGAATGTCAAGCCCTCGTAGACCCTCCTATCTTTCAACGACAAGATATTCATGCATCTTCTCGATCCTCGGAAATGTTCTAGACTAATGAGCTTGAAGGATATCTTGCGACCGTCGCCGGCGAATCCAGAATATCTCACGGCGTCTATATCACTCCAGGCCGAGCTTTTGCTGGAAAATAAGACTGTCTCCGAGCATTCTTCTAATGAGATCCTCAACATGAGCTTCAGGCGTGAGCGATGGTGATCTATGATATTTTGTATGTCCTCTGCACTACTAACCAGAATGGCCCCGTCGATGTCCCTAGTAAGGTTCTGGGTGACATTTGGAGCACTGTTGTACACGGTACTGCCGCCGATAACCACCGCAAGGATGCCCAGTTCTGCGAGAACACTCTTCTGTAGAGAAACGACCTCACTTTCAAGCTTAGCACACAGCTGTTCCATTACGCGGCAAGGTCCAGGAGCATTAGATCAGAGAGAAAGTCTGGGATTGCTCGCCTCCAAGCCCAGGGTACTTGAATTTTCCTTTTATGAAGGCTGTTGGAAACTGACGAGACTATGAATTGACTGATTATTCCATGTAGGAGACAGCTTCTGAAGTGTTATAACAAGCCTACCATTTGCCACCGCTAAATCACATGGCCATTGCCACTGTAAGAAGTTTACCACCAGTAGTGCTGCTTCATTTCCAACACAGCCCCATAACACAACATGGCCTAACATGAGAAATGTATACTACCGCGGTCCACAAAATCATCAGCTCTAGCTACTTTTGCCACAGACTTCTCTTCATTCTTTAAACACTTTTCTTTCAACCAATCCGAAGCCAACTCTGGGAGCTTGTTCCAGTATTTCTCGCTGAAATAATTAGTATATCTACAGTGTTCACAGGCCTTTTTTTTCTCTTATCTTTCCCCTGAAATCCTGCCTTGAAGGCTTGAGCGAGATTATAAACATTATGAAGGGCTTGATTGTGTTAACGACTTGCCACTGTGAGGGGTATTGCCACCGGTATCGCCACTGTGAGGAGTAGCGCTGCTTCATTTCCAACAAAGGCAACCACTGTGGGGTTATAGAGACGGAGTTGCATTTTGTACCTTAACTGGACAGGACTTTCCGAGAAGCCCCCGAGTACCTCCTAAGAGATAACACAGCCCCTTCTCGAATGCGCCTCTCGCAGACTTCTGACGCATATACATAAAGTCCTACCACATTCAGTCAACTCCCGGATGTATTTGTAGAGGTCTTGCTCCTGTTGTGCATTCAAAACCTGATTGCCTTCATACTGCTGCTGCTTGGTGCTCCGTTTGCCATTCTACACCTTGAAAGCCTACTACGCTCGATTTGAATTTCCTTGCTGTCTCAGATATATTCGGCTTGTCTAAGAGCCTCAGATCTGGAAGCGCTGCCTCAATCCGGTCCATAATGGTGGAGTCATTCTTCTGACTAAACAGATCTCAGATAACGATCTTTTCCCATCTCATCCCGGACACAGCTCAGCAGAAAGGTGAGTCTCAACTCAGGTGCGCTCAATCTCAGACTAGAGGACGTACTGACTGAATGAGTTTTTAGTTAAGGCTAGCTGTCGGGGCTTGCTGAGATCGCAATAATTGCAGTCTGGATTTATTGTTCCACATGCCTTCTGACGTCTCCGCCTATGAAATACTGCCACAGATGGACGCATCCTCCTCTGCACCCCAGCAAAAATATGCCAGGGTACTCAGTATTGTGGCCTTCGGAGACGTCAGGAACCTGGAATGGGACAGAATCGGGCAAATTACTACTTCATACCCCAGACCATGCGTTTATTACATTTTCATACCCCAAACTACTGAATCATACCCCATCACCAAAAAAAGGGGTATGATTCGGTAATTCGTCATAAGTAGGGGTATGATTCGGTAGTTTGTCATTTTGGTGTAGAGTGTAGAGTAGAGTATGCCAGGCATGGGTATGGTCGCTTGGGTATGGTAGTCATGGTCAGGCATGGGTGTGGTAGTCATGGTCAGGCATGGGTGTGATAATCATGGTCAAATATGGGTGTGGTAGCCATGAGTGTGGTAGCCATGGGTGTGGTCGCATGAATATGCTATTAGTCATGGCCAGGCATGAGTGTGATAACCATGGTCAGGCATGGGTGTGGTAGTCATGGTCAGATATGGGTGTGGTCGCATGAGTATGCTATTAGTCATGGCCAGGCATAAGTGTGATAGCCATGGTCAGGCATGGGTGTGGTAATCATGGTCAGATATGGGTGTGGTAGCCATGAGTATGGTAGCCATGAATGTGATCGCATGCGGCCTCCTAGAATGGCTACCACATCTATGCCTGGCTAGAGGGTTCCGAGCCACTGAGGGTTCCGGGGTACTGAGGGTTCCGGGGTACTGAGGGCTCATTTCATCATCATCTTATGGGGGCTTAAAGCCAAAAAAGCTTGTTTTAGATAGCGTAATAATCCATCCCGGGGGTGGGAGCCCCGGGCGGCGATTCACGTGGCTGGGCCTTAGATGTCCATGAAGCCCTTCGGAACGTCCAGTATGAATGACTTAATCAATCAACCCATGCCTGACCATGGCTATCATACTCATGCTCTACTCTACACTCTACACCAAAATCTACACTACAATAACAAACTATCGAATCATACCCCTACTTATGACAAATTACCGAATCATACCCCTTTTCTGAGTGATGGGGTATGATTCAATAGTTTGGGGTATGAAAATGTAATAAACGCATGGTTTGGGGTATGAAGTAGTAACTCGCCCGGACAAAATCCAAACTCTCATCTCCATTTCAGCAGGGCGCGCAACAAAAAGGCTGACGCTCGTGCTTGTCAGCAACGCCTTTGCTGCAAAAGCAGAGGCACGAACAGGATTGTTTCCATACGTACAACACTGTGTCACCACAGCAACCTCTCTGGCGCACACTAGTGTCGAGTCCATGGCCGTGGCTATCGATGTGCTGCTATTCGGGTGGTCCAACTTACAGCTTTCTGCACACATGTATGATGCAGTATTTTCAAAGTCTCCTTGTAAGTAGCAGAGCTTCGATGCAGCCTGTGTCTGTAGCGGCACGGTATGACTTTTCTTGTTGACTCCGTCACTCTTATCAGACCACGTCCAGGCAATTATCGGCAACGTATCTCATCTACATGTCGGACCTCAAAATCCCAAAGTACCCTCCTACCTGGACACTGATTGGAATTGTACGGATGAAGTCGCGATTGATGTAGTTAGTGGTGGGTCCACCAGATCGAGCGGCTCATATATACATCGGAAGAACTCATTGCCTAAGGATATTCGGGATCCTCCGAATTGTGGGCGCGGTTGGTTGATAACACCACCGGTATGTCAGTATTCCGCTGCGTAGCCTGTGCCGATGCCAATCTTGGCGCAAGCAGTAGTCTTGGCGTTCAGGATATTACGAGTACTAAACGCCGAGAAGTCCCTGATAGACTCAGTATCAGCTCATGTAAACTAAGTTTCAGCGCATGCAGGCTATCTTCTCCCACCAAGACGGCCTACTAAAACGGACCAGCGACACAAGCCTTCAAACCGAAGCAAGTGGGAGTTCTTGATAATCACTACCTTGGCAAAATGAAGAGTGATGGGGTCTCAATATTGCTTTTACGACATCTACGAGAGTAGTACGAGAAGCGACTCAATCAAGTCAAGGTATCTCTCGTGAAGGTATCTCTCGCGAAGACCATCCATCCCCATGTGACAACCAGCTTTGATTAAGGCTATCCTGCCACTTCGCTTTTGCACATACGGAGTTTACAGACTCAAGATGTCCCACTCAAACTCCAAGCTGACTCCCAGAACAGCACAGCATTCTTTCCACGCCCTCGCCACCTCTTCCCAAATGTCCGACGGGCTTTCCACATCTTGGAAAACGACCTTCCTCAGATTGCGCAATCGTCGCCCTTTGGGACCTGTGAGGCCAGTGAGCAGGTGATCAACATTCCTCATGTGATAAACGCCCTCCAACTGGACCGTCTCGATGCATGACGGCAGCGTGTCCACCAAAGGAATGAAGGCGCCCTCCTCAGCTTCATAATCTTCCTCAGGATCCATTGCTTCTGTGTAATCTTCGTCTCCAATGGCCCAAAGACGAGCATGAACATGGATATCCTTCAAAACTTCAAAGTCTCGCAAAGATCCATTACCCGCGCCGTCTTCCGACTCGAATTGCTCGCAAGCAAAGCCTTTGATTTCGAGGCGTTCGAGGGTTGTTTTTGAGTACAGGAGGAGGATATCGATGAGCCGATAGGGGTCGGCCCCGTTATAGCCACCCGCGCAGTCGTAGGTAAACTTTCTCAGCCGCGTGATGCCACGTAGGAGCTGAGAGAAGTATCCGATGCTGATCGTGCTATTTTGAAACTCAATGGCCGAGATCGCAGAAGTCTGATCGTCTCGGCGTGGCCAACGGTAATCAGTATCGTCTTCATCAGTCCCCCATGTACTTGCGACACCGTTGCCATAGAGCACTTCCATAGACGGTAAGAAAGCAAAGCAGCCGAAGACCTCGGCGTCCTCATACCTATTTGAAACGGAATCGAAGACTACGACCTTTTTAATTTTGGTAAGAAGGGCGGAGCCAGGATAATCAGGGTCCAGGTTTGCCTCGACGATGTTCCATAAGATGGTCCGAAATGTATTTGCGCCCCATGTGTACTTTTCCAGTGTGAGGTCCTCGAGATTCGGAAGCATGGTGAGCAGAAGGCCCAACATCGCCCCTCTTTTACCAATTCCCCATTCTTTGACTTTGGAAGCTTGATGTCGTGGATGACCGGTCTGGTTGATATTCATTATGATATTTCTCTCGAAGTCTTTGATCTCGCGATCAAGGGGACCAGTGTCCTCAGTGTCCTCAACCTCTTCACTATCTCCATCATCGTCGTCATCGCTCTCTTCACGTGCCTCTTTGTGCTCGTTGTAGGACACAAATCTTCCGCGACAGTCACAACACTGGATAGTCATCGATCTCGGATAGAATGCGATCCTCCAATCATCGAAAATGTCTCGGAGAAGTGCCAAAGGATGAGAATCGTTATCATGCCGAGGGCATCCATGGAACTTGACCGAGGCGTAGGTTTTGCTGCGTTGACCATGCAGTTCTAGACATTTTTGTGATAGAGTAAGCATACGCTTGCAAGAGAGCGCAAAATTGAGAAGATCATCTGGACGGACGTCCTCGATGATATCGAGTAGGGTTTCATTTGCGAGGGCGAGTAGAGCAGACATCGTGGAGATCCTGATATCGAGGGAGTGCGTGGTGAGTGTGAAGTGTGACCCAATCTCGAGGAAGCCAGAAATGAAGCTGCTGGTGGAAAGTTACTCTAGGTGTTAAGCACTAAAGGTCGGAAGCACAGCATAAATTTCTCAGGGAGTGAAGTGTTATCTGAATAAAAGAATGTGTAGTGGTCGCAATATAACAGGGTATCAGCTATGAAACTTTTTAGAGGCAAGTTTGAGGATGTCTGTCGCTTTTCCTAGAGCGCTGAGAGTGTGAAGCATGGGAAACTGAAGCCGAGGTTTGAGTGATGTCTTCACTGTAACTGTTACGAACAACACTAATTACATTCACTCATCCATCTATGGAAAATCTCACACAACATGAATTCACCATTTAAACTCACACTCAATTCACCCTTGACAAGAACCTCCCTTACAGCGACGAAGTGGATTGCAGCAAAGATACGAGCTTCAATTCCGCGCGCACTCATGAACAACACCACAACTCAAGTTACCACCGCTGAAGTTCTTCAACACTCGCGTACCGATCGCGCTATCAGAGGCAGTAGTTCCCGAGCCAGAGGCACCCATGATGGCTCCTAGCCAGTGGGCCGGGAAAGTGTCGGAAGAAAAGGTTTACCTTTTTGCCGTAAAAACAAGTTCGAAGCTGACTTGACGGGGCATGATAAAGTAGCGATGCCATGGAGAATGACCAGGAAACAAAGATGCCGACTTCAAATTCGCTCTCGGAAAGTGAAAAGAAAAGGGCCAGGCAAGTAGCGGCCAAGGTACTCAACCACGATACAGAATCTGACTGTCGGAACATTATTTGACACAGTACTGCAGGATCTACTCATAATCATGCCAGATCCTGACTGGATCATCAGAGTGCCGCAGAGGATGAGCCAAAAGGTTATAAAGCGACAGGAGCGGTTGTTGGAATCGAAACGAAAGGTACAGTCCCTTTTCAACTGTAGGATACAACCTATGCCACGCTGGATATCGGCAACACAAGGCACTTGGAGAGACACTCTCGACCCTAGAGGAGCCAAAGCAGAGCAACATCCCAAACAACAGCCCCTGCCAAGCCGAGGACTCAAACATCTCCCGTAACAGTCTCTTTGGTCTGTATGTAGCTGACGTGGAAGATGCGAGCCTGGCAGGAGAAAAGTATGACGCCTTAATAAGATGCCAATGCACACATCCAATTAGACCACTTTGGTAAAACGAAAGACTACTCATCGCTACCCAGTGACCATCTTTGTATCTGAATCGAAGGCTTCTCGAGTAAGTTATCCGTAATGGATAGAGTAGAACCATCCACCGGTCGCCAAGCTCTCACAAAGTCAGCCTCTGCATCACCACATAGTGAAGAACGGAGAATTTGAGACAAACTCGTGGGCCTCATTTCTCGCGCCGCTGCTCAACCTAGAGAAAATTAAAAGACCGCATTTTGGCTTTGCGCCTCCATTGGCGCTGGCGAAATGTTCGCTCTGGCACTCGGGACAGATGCTGGAAATTTGACCGTCTTCCGCAAGGGGACGCTGAATGTGAACCTAGGTGAAGAAGCCATACTGTTGGAGAGTGTGTGAACTGGTGAAAGATGGGTGGGTGGGTGGTGTGACCAATGCTGTTGGTATTCGCGAATAAATTACACAGCTTACACCTCGGCTCACTTCTATGTAATCCCATCAGCGCTCTTCCCTAGACGCTCCCCAATCCATGAAGCCTTGAAAAAATCATCCATGTCTTTAATACCTCTTCTGATAATCGCCCGCTAATGAATCTACGACCAAGCTAAGATACGTCGATCTAGAGTGTACCGAAGCTCAAAAAAGCATCATCTGCCTCCAAGATGAATTTCTCCAAAAGGTCAGGTGCGAGATGCTCCCATTGTCTCACAGCGGCTTGCGAGCAGTGATATTCTGACGATGCGAACTCACATGCCGAGGGAACTGCTTTAATTCCCGACGGCATCCTAAGATGCTTTGCGGGAGACAATACCAGCCTTTTTGCGCGACAAGTACATCAGTATCTTATCTCACTTCCTAGCTAAATTCCAGCGTCACTCCAATATTGTCGCAGAATTGCGTCAAGGATCTGATCCAAGCTCCACTGGCATGCACGGGATCTGTATAAATGATAATCTTGTTGAGGTTGGGGAGCCGTAGATCCTTTTGTTGCCACATATTGGCCAGCAAACCATCAAGATGGAGCAGCACGTCTCGGCCTGTAAGCTGTACAGTCTCGATGGAACCGGGCAAGACGTCGACGAGAGCCCGAATGGCGTATTGATGGCGATCTCCATATGTTCCTTGATCTGGATTGGGGGACGAACCATCGCAAGGCACACGATCGACGTAAATAGCGCTATTGAGAAAAGCCTCCTTCAATACTCTGAAGCCTTGCAAAGATCCTTTGTTGTAGTGATCATCTTGTTTCGACATGCGGTTACTACAGTGACCGGTGAGAGCGAGATATTCGAGGCTCTCTCCAGCGTGCTCAAGGAGGGCTCCAATTATCTTGTGGGCTTTCATTCGAGAAGTGGCGGTGAGGAGCGTACTATGCCTGTAGGTGAACCGCTTCAGGGCATGGATGCCTGAGAAGATCTGCGTCAAGGGACAGATCCTAACTGCACTTTGGTGGAGGGTGATTTCAGTAACGTCAGATACGCGTGAGCCGAAAGGCGATATCATGGAAATGTCGTTACCGGGAGCCTCTACATACTGTCCATAAAGTGTTCGCATTGACGGGAGTGCAGCAAACTGCACTAGAAACTCAAAATCTTCGGGATCAGCTCTGGAGCTGAAAATCTGAATTTTAGACAATTTGGAGAGCCCGCTAGATCCAGGAGGATGCCTGTGTAAGTTTTGGCCCGCAATTGTGCTGAAAAAGCCATTCCACGTGTAGTCGTGCAGCGAGTCTAGAGAGATGCTTTCAAGATTTGGGAGAAATAAAAGTAGAAGGTCTATCATTGCAGCTCTGCACCCTTCCTTGACCAAGCCACACAGACCGGCCAACTCAGAGCTAGGCAGATATCCTGACGTCGCCGCCCTATTTTTGGTATAGCTCTCGATTTCTTGCATGATGGTTTGGATCGTAATGTCATCTTCCATCTTCTTGGCCTTCTTCTCTTTGTCATCATCTTCGTTGTCACCCTCGTTCTCATAAACGTTACAACACTCGACTCTGAGCGATTGAGGGAGTTCGCCAATCCTCCAATCCATATAGATATCACGGATCAATCGCAGTGGGTGAGAGTTTTCCTGATGGCGGTGGCAACCATGAAGCACTACATGGGTGTAGGCCTGCTTCCAGGTCTTGACCTCTTTGAGAGTTTCCTTAGTCAGGAGGTGAACTTCTTTGCGGCATAGAGAGAAATTCAGGATGTCATGAGGATGTATATTCTGAATGACGAGGTAGAGAGTCTCGTTCGAGAGATCGAGGAGTGAAGGCATCCTCTACCGCGAGCTTTTTTGCAAGGACTCTATGTGCGGGAACCTTCTTGAGCGGGGTGTAATATGGCGTATCGAACGTCAGGAAGGCTTTGCCTGTGATGACTTTGAGTTGTCTTTCGCAGCGCGAGGTGTTTAGCTGAGACCGTCGAGAAGGCCACAGGCGGCACTGAATGTTTCTGAGTTCATGTAGATGATCAACGCTATTGAAAATGAGCATGGAATCTCGACTGGCCGTGAGGACAGCGGTGGTGAGCAGTACCTTGGGCTTGAGTGCTCTCTCCAGATGGCGCACTCCACACGATCGTGATGTTGCGAAGATCAAGTTTTCAACTGGATAATGTTCAAGGCGTTTCGAGTTGGAGGAGAAAATAAACGGTGGGGAATAGGTGTTGAAATTCGGGTTCCCAGCCATGTTTCAGCTATGACCTATGCGGCTATATCACTGCATTAGTATGGGGTCAAAGTGCAACGGAGATCCACCGCTGTCACGTGATCTAAACCCAAGGCGCCAATGCTTGGCGGATCACGTAAGCTGACCTTGAATCTGGTCGAAATGCTTGCCTCTCATCACTTTTGCCAGAATGGCAGAATGGCGGAATGAAGTTTTGTAAATTGGACGGAGATTTTGAGACTGGATCTCGTGCCTCATCTCTCGCACCGCTGCTCAATAATCTATTCGTACGTGGGGGTTGTCTGGCGGAGTGGTGATTGAATTCATTACACGTGAGAGATTGAAATCATTCAGGAGGTGATGCAGGGACTAGTGCCGGTGGTGAATGGCAACAACTGCTCGCATGATCAAATGGTCACTGCACTATCGCAAGCTATGTCTAGTTCCGCTATTTTGAAAGAACGTGAGAAACCTGCTCTTGGCTTCCGAATATCAAGGTACAGACCCATGCATGAATGGCAGAATGAGTGTTTGTTTCACGATCATGGGCAGAAGCCTTCCAACTTAAGATCTGTCCCAGTATGTGTTCAGCGTTACCCCCGCCTGCTCGCACTTTGCCCACAACGCCCTTCCCCATTCAACTCCTGGAGGGTCGTGAGTTCTCCCAATGATGAGCTTGCTGAATTTTGGTAGACGTAAATCTTTTTGTTCGAGGAGGTTTTTCAGCAAGCCTGAAACATGGCGCGTTCCCCTGACCCCAACGAGGTGTATAGTCTCGATGGAAGAAGGCATCAAATTTACCAGATGTCGGATTATATATGGGTCGTCAGCACAGGAAGAGGCGCCTGGATTGCTTTCTGGATAAGCGGAATCGGAATCGACATAGACATAGCTATCGAGGACGACCTCCTTCAGGACACGGAAGTCTTGTAAGGATCCCTTGCACGGATGGATATCGCTCACCCCATCCCGCAGACCAAAATTTCCAGTGAAAGCTAGGTACTCGAGGCTGTGTTTGGCGTGTTCGAGGAGGGCACCAATGAGCTTGTGGGTCTCCGCTCCGGGGCCGCTGTCTAGGTTCTCATTATAATCGTAGGTGAAACGCTTCAGTGCCTTGATTCCAACCAGCAGCTCTGTTAGGTATTCGGCCTTGACTGCGCTGTGTTGAAGAATGATTTCAGTCACGTTGGAAGTGTGTGGTGCAAATTTCCAAATGCCTTCAGCTGTATCGCCACCTTCCACGAAGTCTCCGCAAATCGTCCGCATAGATGGGAGCGAGGCAAATGACATGAAATTTTCAAAATTCTCCCCCTGGCCATCTGCATACAACAGTTCGTCGTCGTCGTACCCCAAAAAGCGAACTTGAGACAAGTTCATGAGAGGCTTTCGTTCGCTGAGACTCCGCTGTCGGGTCTGAAACGAAATCCACTCGATCGCTTCTTCCAGGTGCCAGATGCCCCATGTGGACCGGGCAAGACAGATTGCTTCTAGATTTGGGATGAAGAAAAGCAAGAGAGCAAGCATTGCATCTCTAATGCCTCCTCTGGTTCTATTGATACCTCCTTGGGTTTCATTGCCTCCTTTGGCCGCGCTGCAATAGGCGCTCACGTCGAACTCGCCTAGGTACGTTGCAATATCGTTGTAAGACTGTCCCAAATATGTACGATTTAATTTCGAAAAACCTAAATCAGTAGCTCTCTCTTCAATGTAGCCCTGAATGGTTTGCATAGTTGTTTGGCAAAAGATATCGTCCTCCCTCTGCACAACCTCGTACTCTTTCGTATCTTCTTTATCCTCATCCTCGATGGCATCATCGTAACGGTTCGGATGGTGGCAACACTCGAACGTAAGGGATTTCGGATACTCTCCAATCCTCCAATCCATACAAATATCCTGTATCAGCCGTAATGGGTGAGCGTTCATTTCATGACGGTGGCAACCATGTAGTACAATATCTTTGTAAATCTTCTTCCGCTGCAGGTGAAGCAACACAGCGTCCTTGGCTAGAACTTGGATCTGCCTGCGAGAAAGCGAGAAATTGATGATGTCATCAGGATGAACGTGATCAACAATTTTGATGAGGAGCTCGTTTGGGAGGTCGAGGAGTGCAGGCATCGTTTGCTAGGTTCCGCTGCGCTGGACACGAGGAAGAGTATCGACAGTGAAGACAGGGACACCGGCGGCGTCAGTAACCCGTGGTGGTGACTGGGGGTGTTTGGGGAGCTGTAGGATTGAGAGCGATGGTTATCTGGCAGGTAGCACAAGAGGCTCCTACTTCTATGTCAAATTAGCATCGAAGCGAAGCCAAGTCCAAGGCCAGGGCTGAGATACGGTACCCTGGGTGGGTGATCTTTTTGCGAGGATGATCAGATATGGAATGTTGGTGATGGTGCTCAAACTTGGAGGTGGAAGGGAAAGATGGAAATGTGACGGCAGTGTTATAGTAATACTAGCGCGCTTCGCGCTTATCATTTCCCGTAATAGTCTCCTCTCCAAAGGAGGACACTTCACATCCGTCAGGCACCTGAAGGCTTTTCACCAATTTTCAGACCTGTACCGAATTGACTTTTCACGACAGAGGCATCGGTGTAAGAAAAAGATGCTCACCAGCAGGTTGTCTTTCTACCGTGGTCATCGTAGCTTTCTATCCTGAATCAGGGCATCATGCAACGGATCCAGGACCCACACTCTCATCCAGTACCAGAGCTGAATACTTTCCAAACAGCCTTTTTTCCAAATCTCCACCCCATGTCATTCTCCACATGCCTACTGCTCCGTAAAATACCAAGGCTTCTTATCGCCATATTCTTCCCCAGGAACCTGCATTGGGACCGGGACGATACCCTCAAACTCTTTCAGGTCACCCTCCCCGCTACCAGACATATTCGGACGCACTGGTACAAGCACCCCACACTCCCAATTGCGGCAATTGAGTTTGGGCTCCTTCGTCGCCCGATCCTTGAAGAGCTTGCCCCATGCGCTCTCCGAACAATTGGCTGACCCGACGTAGGCCCAAAACTTGGTTGGGTCGTCTTTCGGACGTATAAACAGTAGCTAACGGGATTAGCCCATTCCAGACGTGGGAAGAAGAGTATCGAAACCATACCTTGTTATGCATAAGCATACCAGGCCGTACACTCTTGCAGTCCCGTAGGATTTCTCGAGGAAACGTGGGCGAGTTGTACCATTTGGACTGAAACCATATCGTACCTGCTGAACCTGCGGTTGAGCTTTTCACGGTTTCGTGAGTAGGATAGTATACCTGGAAGTTTTGTCGTAAATGGGACCGTAGCCGCTCGCGTGGACCATCCTTTGCTTGCAAATCCTCTTGCGGAGTCTTTTTCCTTTTGGGTACGATAGGCGGATTGCGCCAATTATATTCAGTGAGACCGTCATCACCCTGAGCAGCAAGGTAAATCATGGATAGGAAATCGTCGTTAAGAGACCCAACCGAAGAAGTGACAAAGTTAATCTGGAGGGGTTTGTCAGTCGCAAGTCCCAACTCCTTCACTGCGCGACCCAGTCCACAATAACCAGTACGCTGCTGTAGTTCCCCAAAATGGGCGCCACCAATGTTATGGACGAATGCGAGATCCTTCGTTTTTGTGAAGTCGAAATTGTACATGCTGTCGATAATGGTCTGCTCAAGACCCATAGCTTCCAAGAAGTAGATCAATTCTGTCGCAAAGAATGTCATATCCTCTGCTGTGGCACGCTGACCTTTCGGAAGACGGGGTACATCAATCAGAAAGACCATGTTTTCCATCTACGCGGAGTTCAGAGTCAGCTGGTCAACATGGCAAGGAAATGAGACGGGTTTGGACTGGTACAAAAGGCCTTTGCTCCCCAATCTAGTGCAAAATAGTGGATTCTGAGGACAGAATATACGTACAATACCGGTCTCGCCCCAATCGTACGAGACCAAATTGGCCGTTGGAACCGCCACTCTTAGGTAACTGGGATGAGAAAGCAGCATAAGCTTCGAGTGCATGCAACTAATTTGACCCTCCATGGACGGGAAGCAAAGACGTAGATTAGACATCGCTGCGGTTTCACGCCGGTACTGCTGCTGAGTCGCCAGGTCCTTAGCCTGCATGACGAGCGTAATTTGGGTACTCCTCGTATTGATCTTCGCCAGAAGCCAGTCTATCTCCCACTGGAATGAACTCAAAACAGCCAGATTAAGGTCGTTCTTTTGCAAAACCTCTTCGAGCTTCATGTCATCGTGTTTTCGCTCGTGGCCGAACGCCCAGGTCTTCTTGACTGTTCCTGTAAGAAATACAGGACCCGTGCCATGGGAGCCGGACGAGGCTTGAGATGTCACTGTAGCTTGCAGCGCTTGTCTTGTAGCACTTTTCACCGGTACGAACGCTACGGGAGGGCCACTGGTCGCCGCTTTCCGGGGTGGTGGAGGTGAGATTGATGGCGCTTTTCTCTTGCGTGCCAAACGCTCCTGTTCCATTTGCTTACGGTCCAAGCCCAACACACCCTGTCCGACGGATGAACCTGATACTTCTCCTTCTCCTTTTGGATTGCCAGCTGCTCCTGTAGACTTTTCCTCGGTTTCACTGTCACTGTCGAGACTGATAGCTTCATGGGCAGTCTCTCCTACGCCTCCAGCGGACAGATCCTGAAGGGATAGCGCTATGGCCTGCCTCAGATCTTCGTCGTCATCAGATAATGCCATGATGGTATCCAAAAGATCGATCAGGATTGGTACGATATCTCTATGCTTTGGAAAAGTCTCCAGGCTGTTGAGTCATTGTTGATCTTTCGATTACGTAAGATGAAGCTTGGCATGTCTGGAGCATTCTCCCCTGTCTGCTGATGTAAGGCATTTCCATGATTTTCATTGGTGGAGCGGATAAATCATTGATCCGCTCCGAATTTACTCCAAACACCTAGGGCTTCATCCCACCAGCTCCAGTTCTATCCAGAGAAGCATTTTATCATTTATGCTCGCGACCTAGTCCTAGACTATTGGCCGAAGGTAAACAGTCCCTACAGATTACACTGCCCGTCGTGTGCTCTCATTTGACACTTGAATACCAGTCAGATGCCCACAGATCCTGCCTCGGTACCCGTAACAGCGGATGCTGCCCCGTCCGAATTCCCAGCCCCAGGAGCAACAACCTTTCTCAGCCTTCCACGAGAGCTACGGGATCTGATCTACTCTTACCTTTTCGAAGGGGTGTACACACAGTCTAGGAGGAATGTGAACCTTAAATATAAAGCCCTCGGTGGGGCCCGGAAGAAGGTAGAGGCTGACAGATGGGGTCGGCTTGCGATTTTGCAGGCTTCCCGAGGGGTGTGGGAGGAAGCATCCGGGATCCTTTACGGAAAGCACCTCTTCCGCTTTGAAGTCGGAAACACTACATTCACCAAAGCCACCTTCCTCACCCGGAGAATCGCGAATCTGATGCAGGATATCGAGATAAGCCTAGGCCGTTGCAAAACCCCGGATTCGGTCCAAATCCTACGACTCTTCGGCTCCTCTCAAATACCACGAAAATCGTGTTTCATCAAGCTCCAATCTCGTCAACCCAAGCCTATGCACAGCAATACGATCGAGGCCTTGAAGCAGCTGACTGGGTTCAAAGTTCTGACTTTTGAGGTGCATGCACCAGGTGTCGTGCTTTATTGGCATTCGGATCCGATCCCCTGGGTCTCGGGAATATTGGCATTCATGCAGGTCAAATTGACCCAGGCGCTGGGACCGGGCACGTATGCTAATGGTGATGGCTGTCGACGTTTGGTCTTCAAACCCCAAGACCATAGGGGATATAGGACTGAAAAACAAGCCCTTGGAGATATGGGGTGGTATTGTCCCACTTTACCTCTGGCGCAAACGGGGCTTGGAAAACTCGATACTCATGCATGATGTCTACGCTTGATGCCGTGTTATTCCGCGTGACAGGGTGTGCTAATTCTTGGGTACTGTAGTTATAATGACAACTCATTCAAACGTATGCTCTCTGCCCTTTCTCGAGAGATGAGCCAGGAGGTTGTGGGAATCTCATTACTATATCCGGCAAGCAAGCTGTCACAACTGTAACGCAGCAATCTACAAAAGATCGAACAATTTGGCAACCTAGCAATCTAATTCATCAATTAATTGACTGTTACTCATCTTCAGGCTCCAAAATTCTCACATAACCGACCAGATTGTTTGACTCAGCACTCGTGGCTGTACGTGAATGAGAAACAGCCGATGATGAAAGCTACCATTTTCAGCCTCCCTACCGATAGACTTGCTGAGAAAAAGAATCTATGCGTGACACGAATATCCATGATCAATACAGGAGGCTCAGCTTTTTTTTCTGACCAACATAAAAGGCAGTGATCTCTACCCCACCATACGCCTTACCTTTATTCTTTTTAGGAGGCGTTTCTGAATGCCTCTAACGGGATTGTTCCCATCGTTTGCTTGGGAGAAAAGTACTAAGGCTCGGTGTAGCAAGGCCTCGTAGTTTTCGCAATGATCTCGGCACCCCGCAAATGCTCTTGTCCGACCGGCTACCTGCAATGTGCTCACCGAGTAAACAACCACGAGCAAGTAATGCGCCCAGTGAACAGTCATACATACTTGTTAGCCTCATTCTGATTGACATCTCTGGCTGTGATGACGCTTTGTAAATGAAGGCAAATAGTAACACAATTTGATTCGTAGGGCCTCTATCCCGTGGTCAGGGTTCTCAATGAATGAGCAAACATGCTAACATACGAGCCGACTGATGAGTCATGTGCGTGGTAGCGGCCCTTCGATTGGACAAAGCACCCGGGGCGAGTTCTGTGTTATTGGTCGGTGCGTCCGGGCCGATGCCTTGCGAGGCTGGAAATTCTGTCATCTAGTGAGCCAACCAATAAAACAATTGATAATTAAAAATTGCGATTATTGAGTAACAAGGGCCCATTCTCTGACTTTCTTTGCGTGCTTTCGCAGACAACAAGTCAATCTCTCAAGCACTTGAGAATTGTGGTCCATCCTTCCTGAGCAACTCAATTTTCCTTGTCATCTTGCTACCCAAGAACCCTCTGCCTCAGTCATTTGCCAGCCAAATCTTGTACCACGGCTGGACCAGCTTCCTTTGTTAAATCCTACGTTCTCTTCTAGAACCTCAATATTTAACTCGATAGTCGCATCTCATCCGCCTCTATAATGGTTTCAATTCCAGAGACTGTCGATATCTGCGGTCCGAACGATGGAGGTATTCTATTCAAGCTTCCTCCAGAAGTCCGCGATGAGATCTACCGTTACCTCGTCAAAGGCAGATTTGTCATTACTGTATCGCCGAGTTGGACTTTCGTAGCCAAGTTCAACGCTACCAGTGATCCAGGATTCGATGTTGACGGCGCTGATTTCGCCATCCTTCGGACGTCGAAAGCTGTCAGTCGCGAGGCCATCAAGGTGTTGCACACAGAAAGCACCTTCGAGTCTTGGCTCGACTTCGATGAATTCGGACCATACACACAACATGCGAAAGGTGTCACCGATCGCATGATGAAGCTCAAGTACCACATAGTTGGCCTTGGCGGTGCCTTCCAGACCCAGTTTGACTCTGAAGGTCTATCTCGATTCTACATGGAGAACATGAAAGCTATCTGCGAATCTACTATTGACCACTTCACCGGCACGGAAATCACGCGCCATTCTATGCACATCATACTCCATTCGACCACCGAACTTGACAATGCATTTACAAGCCCACTATTCCAGTCATTGAAAAGGCTTGGAGGGTTCCGTGGAGTGAGGGTGGAGTTCCGTTCTTCTCTTCCAATTCTCGAGAGAAACGAGCCCCAGATCGCTAGTGACCACATGAACGAGGTGATGCGGGCGGCCAGGGCACATCTTGAGCCTGCGTTAGGACCTGCTACTCCTGGAAACTTTAGTAGTCCTGGCGAGTTCGATTACTACGGCTATCTCACTTTCCGCCCAAACCAGTATTTGGTCAAAAAAATCGAGGCCGAAGGAAAAGAGGAGGAATGAGTTTCCTAGGAGAGGGCGCGGGATGTTCTCCATGGAAAGACAAAATTGGAGAAACATCGTTAGCTAGTTGACAGGAGAGCACACACTGTCGTAAAAAGCGGCAGACATGGAGCCCAAAGAAAACATACAACGATGTTCGTTCAGTGCCGCCGTAGCAGAAATTCAAAATGTGTTGACGTAGGTCCAACGGAGCCGAAACAAGTGCTTTCCGCAGAGTTATTTCATGCTCTGCTCCTCGATCGCCCGACAAGTCGGAATCGGTCTGATGTAGATCCGGCAACCACGGGTCGAGAGTACACTGGGCCCGTGAAGACGAAAGAATAGATCAGGTCCCGCAACCACTGTGGAAGGCTCAAAAGGGTGGCAGCTGCTGAGTAAAGTACATGGCCCAAGGCTGTAGACGCGTGATCGTAGGCTGTTGAGGCTGATGTAGAGATAGGGGGCTAACGGCTCTTCTCGTAGTGTAGACTCTAAAGTAGAGTTGCGCATATTGCGACTACCTAAGAACATTCGTTTCAAGAGGTAAAAAAAAAAGACTGCGGAGCAGAATATAATATAGATACTGCGGTGACTTATTTCTCAGTCCAGTTCTATTTTACATGGAGCTCTGTGAAGTGGTCAGGAATGAGACGCATGGAAAGTCGAGGATCGCGGCGCCTTGTTGGCGAAGTTTCAACATTGGTTTCCGCTGCCAAGCCGCAGGGATCTTGGCACTACTTGTATCAGCTAGCACTAGGTCATCTACTAGTGGTATTGTTACCTCCTGCCAATCTGCCGTTCAGAAGCCTAAAAATTTCTTCGTGGCACTATCCAGCCGACGAAACTCGCGCTCTGAGTGACACCTTTACACAACAGGGCCTTTGAGGTATCGTCGGAGAGTAGCATGCTTAGATCTGCAGACCATCCTTGATACATTACAACCGGACGCTCTCAGCTGAGGATAACTCTCGTCCCGTCACCGTTACTTCAAGACTTCAATCATGCCATTATCCACCAACGTCGCAAGAGTCTTGAAGCAAGGAGGCATGCTTTTCAACCTGCCACGCGAGCTTCGTGACGAGATCTACCGTTATCTTGTCAAAGGGACATACCTTGTCGGCGGACAGCCAGATAGGAAATCAAAAGATACGCACAGTGAGGAAAGATACCTCAAGACGGTAGAAAACGGCCTCTACCTTGACGTTCTACGGGTTTCAAAGGTCATCAGCGACGAAGCAATGGCTGTGCTTTACTCCGAGAGTACCTTTCGAATCGATGTCCACTTTAAAAACGACAAAGCAATGTTGCCTCTAGAACGAGCAAGTGTTGACCGCATGATGAACATTGAGTTGAATGTGGCTGTCAGCATGCAAGTCCTATTTGAGCTTTATGGGCTCTCTCTAGGTCGCGCTATCCAGCGGATCTTTGGGTTTATTCTGGACTGTATCAAGCGAACAAACACCATCCGCAACACTTTGTGCGTCAAATATCGAATTCTCTCTTCGAATATCAAGCAGGCCTTACCATTTTTTATGTATTGGAGATTGGACTTGCTAACACGGTTCCGTACGGTCATCGTGAAGCTTTCACCTGAGCTCCTGATGTTTCAACCTCCGTCTCCTAAGGACGTGATATCTATAGTCAACGGAAAGGCTATTGCTAAAACAAACAAGAGCAAAGATATTCTCAAGAGCCTGGAGGCGAAAATTATGGACATTGAGAAGCAAATCGGACGTGCATTGGGACCTGCTGTCGTCGGCCATTTGTATGATCCTAATCATCTACAGTATGCAAAAACCCTAGAATTCCATCCCCAGGAGCACAGGGCTACAGTCTTGAGCGTCGAACAGAAGATCTAAGGGCGGAGGCAGACGAGTTGGATAGGGAGGCTGCAACAATTGAGGTGGGCGAATGAACGAAGGAAAGGTTCTAATGGCGGGGAACTTCTGTTTAGTGGAAGGCTTTAGAAGAATGAGATCTTGAAGGCAATAGAAGCAGTAGCTGGTGATTAGCCACGATCTTGATGTAGGCATCATAGCTGGCTGTCGCGCGCCGTACTGAGAGACACATACATCGATGGCTAATCCTAGAATGTCATCGTCGAGTCCTTGATCTCAACACTGGTGAGAATTCCACAGCCATTAAAACAATCCCTGCTGTAGCCATCCGCTGAATCACTTGGCGCGACTTAAATTTCGACTACCTTCTCACCATCCTAGAATTTCAATGAAAACCCACTCCCTCTCTATTTTAATTTTGAGCGCTCATTTGGTCCTAAGGCTGCCCATCATGGCTGCTCCTTGCCTTGAAGATGTGCAAGCAATTCTCGGGATAAGCCAACGTCGTAGGGAACCAACTGATGATTACTTAGAATCGCACCAGGAATTCGCTGATATCTCACCTGACTTTTCACAAGGTCCCGTCATGACATTGAGACATGTCTTACACAGCATAGTTCGGTCGGTATCATCCAAGAGCCTACGTCCAAGGGTCGGAGAAGCCGGAACCATGGCCAGAGCAGTCCCTTACTGGCCCATTTCACCTCGGCGGGGGTGCGTAGCGACACGACACGAAGACACTACGCGCAAAAAAGCTCCCGTTGTACTACGTGTGTCGAAAACATGTGTCACAAGATACAGAGCAAAAGGAGACTGGATAAGAGATTATGAAACCGTCGGGGGGGGGGGGGGGGGGGAGACGACTGTGTTTATTCTAATGTACTTCGCCATGTTCAGGTGTTTTAAGTGCAAATGGGCTAAGAATGAGCGCGAAGGCCAGATTGTAGGACATTGTCATGGAATTCCTTCCACTCCTTCCCATCTTCTCCTGTTAGAAGCCAATGCATACACTTGCTCCTATCTGACGCTGCAATCTGAGAGAGAATAAGCAATGCACCCAGAAATCTACATAGGCCACTGATCAGGGCGTGAGATTATTCAGCATAAGCTCGACCCATTCCAGAAGCAATCGCCAAACCCTCGACCAGTGCCTCCAAGTCCAGTGGCTCGTCCCACTAGCGAGCAGCAACTGTGAACTCAAGCGGGCGGGCTCGATCTATTGCATCGCATCCGAATTCAGGCCACTCAGCTTCTTTGATCTATCGGGGAATACCGGTGAACACGTCGAACTCCTTTCTCTCTAGCTCTTCTGCGGTAGATGCTGTACGCTTGAGAGTAAGAGGATAGCGTTCCTCCGCAGTGTTGTCTTGGACTTCGGCTGGAGGCGAATAAGGCGTTCGGCCTGGAATATCATCCTTAATCTGCGTAACCACACCAGGGTGGTGTAATAACAAGTGACAGAAAGTCTGGAGGCTGGTGGATGAGATCGGTCCTCCTAGCTGTGGTACTAAGAATGCCAGATACGCGCGTTGTTTTGTACCATACCAGAAAGACTTCCCATAGACCGTGATGAGCTCAGGGGTTTCTCGTAGCTGCGGTTGTCCACTGAAAGTCAGGATCCCAAAGTCGTGCAGGCGCAGGAGTCCTTCCACCAATGGCAGTGTCTCGGCATTGATCGGCCCACGACTATATATTGTGGACCTCGTTTCACCCAAGAGGTATGATCTATTCAAGCGAATCGCAGCTGCATAATTTTCCACTTCATGCCACCTGAGATTATTTCTCCTCCGTTCGGCACCAGGGACATCTTGGTGATCGATGGTGGATTGTGAAGAGGCAGTCGGCTGGGCCTCCTTCGTATTTGCCGCGCTCATTTTGTGCGGAGGAGAGAGAAGATTTTGCGCTCAGATTTGTTGGCCTTCGCACCCGTTCTTCTCCTAAGCTTCAGGGGGAGCGCTCAGGTCCGGGCGGAATACCGTTCGTGTAATCTGATATGTGGAGAAGATATGAAGGATTTTAGGGTTGATGTTGAAATCACTAGACCCAGCTCAGGTAGATGGAAGTGATCCGTGGAGGCTCCTAAAAAAGTGCGACGAACGATAGTCAGTAAATGAAGATCTGCGGAAAACGTTACAGACCGGGTACATGCATGAAGAGAGACCAGCAAATACTCTGAAACAGAAATTTACGGGTCGGAACAAACGGTCCTTGAGTGTCTAAAACATTCTAAATGAGCCTGAAGACTTGCGTCTTAACAGTGTACGGGAGGAGCTCAGGTCGGGATGGTTGGACTGGGTCTATTTACAAGCTTCTGTAGGCCTCTGAATGTAGCGCTGAAGCAGAAAGATTCTCATCCTTAAGCCCCATACTAAGTCCAAGCTACAACATCTTTAGTCGTTGTCAGTGTCTGAGAGCCCTCAACACATGATTCTGATAATTTCACCAACACCACGAAGGCATCATATTCATTCAATGGCTTCACATTACGTTCATTCTACTGATCATTAACAAACTCGCTGCGCAGCTTTGTGAGCACCGTGCTTAGATTCCTCACCTCTGCTGGCCCAATTCAGTTTCGTACCACTCAGATCCGCGAGCACAGCACGCGCAGCCTCACTGCATGAACATATCAACACCTGTCTGCTTGGCGCACAACACTCGAATCTTTCCTTTATAAGCCCCAGCTGACGATCCTCAAACCATCACCATCTCACAGCTTCAACAATGACACCCTCGCCCACAAACGCCACTGCCTTGGGCAATGCTCACCATAGAGGCGCTCTTTTCACCCTTCCTCGTGAGCTGCGCGATGAGATCTACCGGCTTGTGGTCAAAGGTAGCTACCTCATCCGGGTACGCAATGGTAAGGCTTATACCACCGCCGTGAACATAAGAGAAAGCGACTTCGGCATCTTCAAAGTCTCGAAAGCTATCAGCCTGGAAGCCTCGGATATCTACTACTCTGAAAGCGACTTTCTCTTCGTAATAGACTTCTGCCACCGCAAAATGATTCGCCTTCCAACGAAGCTCACCGATCGCATGAACAACGTGAAACTCATCCTAACAAATACTTCCATCTTGCGCTTGGTTCGACGTTCGATAACATTCGACCGTATCAAAACCATCTGCAATGCAGGAATCGTTCCTTTCACTAGCGCTCACATCCCGCGTAACACCTTGGGTATCGAGCTCATTTGTGACGGTCCGTACACGATTGATATGCTAAGGATCCATCTTTTCGAGACTTTCAAAGCAATGACCGGATTTCGCACAGTTACTATCGAGATTTCGAAGGACCTTTCCTTTCGCACAGAGTCGGTAATGATGACGGAGAAAGCGTTCGAAGAATTGATTTTTCAAATGCTCGCTGGGATCAGTCAGGAATTGAAGAAGACCCTGGAGCCTACATTAGGGCCTGCCATCGAAGAGACTCGTCAAGCGGTATGGTACCTTACGTTTTATCCCCGTGAGCACTTGGTCAATGGTGCTGCATAGGGTGGCATGAATGTGGAAGGCCATTTGGGGCTGCTTGGAGGGAAACACAAAGAGCAACAGTCGATAACAGCTAAGATTCCGGGCGATGCGTCTCTAGATCGAGGTTCTAAGGATGGCTCTGCTAGTCATAGAGTGGTTGCAGAAATCAATGTGGTTCTGCCAAAACCCTCAAACTTCTACCGCTGACCATGTCGCCGTGTTTTTATTCTAAACACAACTTTTCCGGCTCCCAACAGCTTCAAACTGCATAGATCGACAGATATCTAGACTTTTCCAAACGTGCTCATCTCATGACTCATGTTACATGTCCCAGAGCTGTCCGAGCCACTTTTGGAGACTACGAATGTAAATACGATTGTGACCTTTTCAACGCTCTCAGCGCACTATAGGGCCCAAATGGCCCTAGCACGACCTAGCATCGCTTGCCACTATTACATAATCTGCCTCCAGACGTCCCTACTTGTAGAGTAGCTAGAGTGTTGTTTCGCTCAGACCGGAATCCAAGCATCCAACACCCCACTCCATCACCTGACTATGGTCGTCTTAACAACACTCACTCTCTCACCTCTTACACCTCACACCTTGACTCCAGTATCCCGCGAGTGACCCTTCGTCATCTCTACTGGGAACCTTCGTCAACGTACCCTTGGCGTTCTGCACTCAGACTCTCTCATCGGATGCCTCTCGCCTTCTCTCCACTAGTTCCCTAAGCAAGACATTATTCATCCTACTAAGAGTCTACATCTGCCCACCATCGTCAGAATATTGAATACGGCTACCTCATCACCAAAATCGCTTGCAGCTAGCGAGACTACTACGGAGATCCTCGGTCTTGGAACTCTCGTAAAGCTCCCTCGAGAGATCCGAGACGAGATCTATCGATACCTTATCAAATGAATCTATCACATCAATGACCCCTCGATCTGGATCCCCAAAAACATACGCATAATCGTTAGGACCCTTCTTAAGAAATCGGAGAAGGGCGATCTTGATCATAACACTCTTCTACTCTCGAGAGCAATAAACCATGAAGCCGCAGCGGTGCATTACACAGAAAGTACCTTTCTATGCTACCTCGACTACTCCAAAAATATTGTCTGTCTTTTCCAAGCGCCCATTGATCGCATGATGAAGATCGAGCTGAAGGTGTACTCTGGCCTGCAGGCCATCTTGGAGAGATTAGGCAAGCCTGATTCCGAGAATACCAAGTATCACATCGAGACCTGGGCGACTACCAACAAAAAGCTGAATCGCACGGATCTCGTCCGCAAGATTATTCACCTCAAATTCGACATTCATACCTCGCATGTACTTCAAGCGGTCCCAAGCGAAATGCTACATGATCTGAGAACGCTGATAAGATATCACACAGTCATCGTGGAATTCTCCGTAACTTTCCGTATCAGGGATGGTCGACCATCTGGAACTCTAGCAGACAGAAGCAAATGCAGTGGCGAGGAGCTCATTCTATTGACAGAGGCCGTGAATAGCGACTTAGAGCCAGCACTGGGACCTGCCACGTTCAGTCACACACGTCCTCCAATAAAGGTTCCTGGTCAAACCCGATATTCCAGCTCCCTCAAATTCTTTCCGCACGAGTACACGGTCACAAACTCGAACAGCCAGGTGGAGAAGGAGCAGGTGGAATTGGAGATGAAAGAGGTGTGTCAAGAAGCTGACGGATTGGATAAAGGCATTTCGATGAAAGCGCATGAATGAGGGAACGCGTTTGCCAATGCTTGGACACAAGCTTACAGAGAGTTTGGCTGGCAATGTCTAGTTTTAACTCATTTAGAGATGGCTGAAGATACCCGACTTCAAGCTGGTCCGTGTTCATGCTCTTTGACACTTCATGTACCCCCGACCAAAGGAGTTAAATCTGGACCCGACCGTGCTAGAGTAGAATTCACTCACCTTTGTGTCATCATATACGCCCTCGGCCCTACTCTGTACACTAGAGTACTATACAACAGACTGTGAGAAAGTTCTAATTTGTAACATCCCTAACAATACACACTACATATAACACTTTTTGAAGTTCACATTCAATAAAGCTTAATTCAAATCAACGATAAATATCTTATGTACCGTCAAGAGACGTCTTGCCTTATCTGCACCATCTTCCAAGACAGTATTCACCATCTCCTAACCTTTGATCTCCATATCCACTTCAAAGAAACAGACCTACCATCTTGACTACAGAGCTAGTCCAATTGTTGGAAAATGCTGCAGCACTACCCCACACGGTGGCAATATGATGGTGTGTCAAGTACTAGCGTGGCTTTGCCACAGGCTTCTCATGGTATAAGTAGCCTACACATCATTCCCACAGCTAGAAAATCAATCCTTCATATATCGATCACAACACCGGTCAAGATGGATAACATTAGGCCTGGCGCAACCTTCTTTTCACTGCCTCAAGAAATTCGAGATGAAATCTATCGATATCTTGTCAAAGGGCGTTACCATTTTCATCGCCATCCAATTCATCAAAATACAATGATGACGCAAAACCGGGTCTCGAGGCCATCAACCAAGAATCCCTGGCCTTCCATATTCCAGGTCTCCAAGGCCACCCACGACGAAGCCACATCCATTTTCTACTCCGAGAGCGTCTTTCGGTACCGCATCTCCTGGATGTACGACTTCACCGCCTCTCCCCCAGCACCAGAGCCAGAGCGCATGATGAAAATTGAATATGATTTCTTCATCTCTTCCAGGCACGAGCATAGATCAAGCGGATTGGAAATCGAACACAACTTGAAGGCCACCTTGGACAAATTTACCGGCTTGAGCAGACTGCGCAATACTATGGCCATCACGTTCGAGACCGCCTCCCCAGATATTCATGAGATGCTGGCTATTCACTTCTTCGGAAGATTGAAAGCACTCGTCGGTTTTCGTACCGTTATCATCAACATCTGGCAGATGCTCGAGCCCATAACGGAGGAAGACAGGCAAGGGTACGACCGTATCGCTCAGGCGATGAAAGAAGAAATGGCAATGACAATGGGGTCTGCCTCTATGAGTCACATTGGTCTTAACACCTATCTCGAATTCCATCCGCTCGAGCATATGCGGGCCAATCTCGGTGCCTAGGCGGGAAAATTGCAGATGGAGATGGACAAGCTGAGTTCAGGGCTTGACGGACTGGAGGAAGGCAGTTGAACAAGAGATACACGGATGTGCTCTGTCAGACTCTTGATACAAAGGGCGGTGGATGCCATTATACATCGTCTTAGCAGAGAAATATTCCAACAATCAAAATTTGAACCCTCGATGGAGTAGATCTGATACAGCCAATGTTCAATGCAGTTTGAATTGTGGTTCACACCCAAGTCAGATCTACAAAACAGATGAAATCTTCGATGCAGACGTCACCTCAAAGTGAGGGATGTGCAGCATTCTGGGCCAATCTATCTCCAAAATACGGCGTACCCAACAAGGGCGTCCGGGATTCAACATTCTGTGAAGTTTGTGTCATGTACACTCAGCACTTCTCCCTACTTTAGTGCTATTTCTGTTAAAACTGAGACCAGAACAAGCCTACGGTGACGGTGGTGAGTTACGGTTGTTTATTGACGAGGAGTAATGTGTGAACGAAGAACTGACTGTGTAGAGACTGTCGAAATATCAGGTATGGGATGAGTAAAATAAATTGACTGTCTTCTCCAAGCCCATGTTCTATGTATCATGCAAATTACGTGGCCGGCTCGAGAAGGTGCCCAAAAGGAGGCTGGGAATCCCAAATCTTGACTGGAGATGAGGAATACGAGTATAGTGAGTAAATACAATATGTAAGACGCCTCCGTACCGTACGAAGGGTATTTTCTGTGAGACGCTTAGTAAGCTACTCTATCTTGAGCGGATATGTGGTCCAAGCCAAAGTACGAGTATTTAATCTATGGACTAGTACATTACTGACGTATTCTGTCTGCCGTAAAGTATTATACTACAGTATTTATCGTAAATTGTAAGTGTTGTACGGTGAGGATCACACCGCTAATCTTGACAAACTCACAGGAATTGAAGTTTTTGTCAAGGTACGCTAGTCTAGAGTAGGCATGGTCTCCGCCTAACGCTCGCACCGTCACGCTCGTAACAGTTTCAAGTAAAAACAACACGTCCCGACCTTACAGACAACTACACCTACCTCCTCGTCAAGGTCGTTTTATCTCAATCATCATGAGCGCCATCAGACCTGGCGGTTCCTTTCTCCAGCTTCCGCGCGAAATCAGAGATGAAATTTACAGCCATTACTTCAGCAAAATCTATCGCGTCTACTACGACCCGGAGGACCCCGACGAGCACATCCTCGCCGACCTTGCCATTCTCCAAGTCTCCAAAGCCATCAGCTCCGAAGCCAAGCAGTATCTCTTCTCCAATGCAGCCTCAACAGCAACCACTTTCAAATACGTCATCGATTCCGATCCCCACAACACTTTTTCCACCCTTCCGACCAAGGAAGTCACGGACCGCATGAGGAATCTTGAGTTCCAAGTACGCTCGTATGGACATGATATTGAGAACCTTGATCCTGTCTTCGACTTGGATCCGATTTGCGTTGATCGCTTCGCCGGCACAGAAGTCATTCGCGACAACTTCCATATAACTTTCCAGATTGGTTTCACCATCTACGATGATGTGTTGGGGTCACTCATGGAGACTCGCTTCTCTCAAACTCTGAAAGAACTCAAGGGTTTTCAAAAACTAACCATGGTGCTGGAATGGTCGAGTCATCTCTGGAACAATTCGAACCAGAAGGGCGTCAGAGAAGTGCAGATGGAGCTGGAGCCCCACCTGGGTCCATCCCATATCAAAAGCGTGCACTATCAACCCGCTAAGGTCCATTTTAATAAGCAGGACCTCGTTCTGGAGTTTCAGCCCTTGAAATTCCACGTCAAAAACCTTCGAGCAGAGGCTGCAAGACTGATGAAGGAGGCAGAGAGGCTTGAGGGAAAAGGCGTCCAAATCGAAGCCGAAAGGAGCGATCTTTGAGGTAGACAGGCTTCATGTCAAAATCAGGTATGTGATGGGTAGGATGCTTGATTATTCCTCCTCAGAAACCCCATGTTAACTTGATAATATAGCCGACATGCGCAAAAGCCATAGCTAAAAAGTGGCTAAGAACCCAAATCCTGACACTTCAGGATCGGTAAGTAACTGCGCAGTGGTCTAAAACGATTGGAAAGAGGTTTGGCCAAAGGCGCTCTAGCCAGTATGCAAGATCGTTGAAGGAAAATTCTTCTTGCGTGTAAACACCGACAGACACTTTAGGTTTCAAGGGTTCCCAAGAATCTGGAGTATCCAAATTCCCAAATCGGCATCGATATTTTATGTATGACTGTCGATTAGTAGTCAAGCATTTCCGAGTCTAGCATTCCTGCTCATTTCAATAAACTCACTCCTTCGTCCGCACGCATACTCCCCATTTCATCTGACACCCTCAAAACCATCAACCTGTCTATAATCCGCTCACAAACCCGAACAAGAATCTACATACCAAGGCTCCGTCCTTGAAGACCATCGTAGCCTCTTCGACCTTTCTGTCGAGATTTACGACATGACATATACGCACGCCCTCTACGAAAAGAATGATCGTCCAGGGTCAAAGTCTAGCAAAAAGCTGTCCCATGGTCGGCGGATAAGATACCTGGACGTTGCAGTGAGAACCCGCGTACGCATGTATTTAGAACATCCAAGGCCATAGAGGGAGAAGCCAGCAGACTAACCCTAGAAGTATCTGGTAGAGCAAAGAGAATAATTACAAAGGCCTTGTTCGAACAATGGCTTCATATAGGTACTTTCGCCGAGAATCACAGCTCCAAGTCTGGCTATTATTATTAGAGTCATGCAAAGGATCGAAAAGTTTCGGCGGCAGAGACAGACTCCCAAGTCAGATTTCCGACGCAAAGGGACCATAGCCAAGATCAGTGCTTCCCGACAAGCCAGTATTGTAACATAACTCAAGGATGCTTCCAGGACAGCAACCTCAATGTACCTTGATCTTCTCCTGGATAGTTGTTGATGGCTCGATTTACTAAAATCTTATCAATGGCATCGACACCAAATGCGGCGGGTAGCTGCAGTAGAATGTATGCAAGGTGCAGCAATTAAGCCAAGACCAGCTCAAGCGCCCGTGTTTCAGGCCTGGGTAAGGGGGAAGTTGAGAGGGGTTTGAAGCTTGCACCACCTCCGTGAGTTCCATTACCATAAATTCTCCGTTGTGCCTGCGCAAGACAACTCTGCGCAATAAGGCTTCCCTTGCTTTCAAATCACAATTTCTGCTATTGCAAATCTTTTCGATACTGGCCCATGGGGTATTATCGTGCTGCTCCAGGCCCAATTTACGATTGAGCTCAGGCGGCGAGAACTTTACACGCCATGGTCAAGCTCGCAAGCGATGCCACCCCAAGGCTGGCAATACCACCACTTCATTCCCCGGTCCCTGCTCAGGAACTTCGCAGCCTTCAAAAATCCAGGCAAAATAGTCCCGAAGGTCTCAAGACGAACCAAGAATCGTGCGCCAAAACCAACGAAATTCACAATGCTCGATCTGGAATTCGGAAATGTCAAGGAGGGAGACGTCGGGGATACCTTTGGCATCGTGGACATGTACCGAGATCTCAACGAAGCCGATCGAGACCAGCACAAACTGGAGAAAGACTTCTCAATCCTTGGAAGCGCCGCCGGCGAGATTGCTGCGCGCGTGAAGCGAATCTATGATGCCGATAAGGAGGAAGTCCAGCTCGTGCGGAAGGACAGAGATTTATTGCGGAGGTTTCTTTTCATCATGATGTATCGCAACAGCTCTTTTCGCACTAAGGTTTGAAAAATCAAGGGATGAATACGAGTGCAATGACAGAAAAGAAATGCTGGCATACATGGACGAGAAGGGATTCCGAACCCCCAAAAGATGTTTGGTTTGCAAGACATCCGAGCCTTCTTGACGGTCGACCTGACTAAAGAATCGCCGGATAAGCTGGAAGACGTCACACAACGAGCATACTCAATGGATGCGAATAGGTTCTTCATGCACATGCAATGGTTTTTCCTTTCATTCTGCACGCCCAAAGAGACCGCGCGGACGAGTTCCTCCTGGCTCAGAACGCATTCAGTGCCTTTGAGGGCCCTTACAACAGCGCCGGTAAATGGACCGACTATCATAGCTTCGCACCAGTGTCGCCCAAGATCATGATTGTATTACGAAGCCTGCTTTTGCCCTATGCCGGTGTCGACGAAGCCCAAGATACCAGACGAATGCTTCTGGAATGGACAAAGTCGATGCACCTCGACCCATACACAGCCGGCTTCTATCTCGAAGACCTACCGATTACTGGGGCTCGGAACAATTACAGGCAGGTGGTAAACGGGAGGGTTGAATTGCTTCCCACAAGAATGTCCAGAGACAAGCACGTCTTCATTTTTCCGTTTGTCCCGCTCGACCATGAGCATATACAGAGGATCAACATGATCTGCCTCGAGGAGGCATCCGGCACCAAGGCGATCGTCTACAAGTCACCGGAGAACTTGCGGACGGCTTTGGATTTCGACTTGACGGACAAGACACCAGGATTCAAAGCAGTCTACCGTGCTCCTCTCAACGATCCGAGTTACTTGCACATGGCACTTCAACAGGACGGGCAACTGTCGGGCTCTGGGATCGAAGACAAGATGTTGCCTTACCTACAGCTGTTGCACAATTTCGCGAAGCGACTCGGAAGCACGGTAGAGCTGGAATATAATACAGTCAATCCGCTGAAGACATCTCTTATTCCTGCAATGAGCGTGGAGCAAGAGGCGCGATATGGAAAACTCGGTAAGTCGTTATGAGCACGGATTCATTAGAAATCTGGTTGCTGAATGTAAAAGGTGGCACTTCTGCCTCGATTCTGGAGGACTACGATCAAGCGAAACGAATTGTCCAACTTATTAGCAAGGTGGACGCCTCGATAAGGACAAATAGCGATGATCTCAGACTTGTGGTCCGCAGAAATCGAGAAAAATTTGATCGCCGCTTTGCCTCCGAGACACGTGTGGCTATCAATCAATCAAGCACTTGAGGAGTCTTGAGCATGGTGACACTGACAATCAGACCACGAGCGTCTTGAACAACGGGGGCGCAGGGAGGATGCTATTGTCGACGGCAAGCCAAGTGTCCCTATAATTTGAGGAGGGTTCTCTGACTTTCACAGCGAGCCGCGTCTTCAAAGCCGACTCCCTGGCTCGAATAATGTATAGCGCTTCCAATATGAATTACTTCCTCAGTCGTCATCCCAAATTCGGCCTTGTCGACGCCCTAATCCTCGACGACGAGGGCCAAACGCACATACATCAAAAATGAGAACTCGTCTTCAACAAACCAGGTATGTTCAAACCTCGTGTCCCCGACTTCAAAAGCCACCAAAGCTAAATCATGCTGTGCAGGCAGTATCCGCAACTGCGGTAAGACCGCCACTCCAGCCCAAAGCATGACCTACTCAATTTCTCCGTAGTAACCTTGACATGCAGGCATCGCGGCCATTGATGAATGCTGCGCAATGGCTGGCCACTCAGCCGCGTCCTGGACGAGAGGCCATGGGAAGGACTTTTCTCTACAGGGTCCCGTCAGATGAGCGAATGTTGGCGGTCTGGAGGCGAACAAGGGGCGGAGATTGGTTTCGATGCGCTTCTCGGAGACGATCTTGGCTGTGTGGAGCTCCTGGCGTTGAAAGATGTGTTTATTTAAATTTTGTATCCGGGGGAGTTTGGTGGCAGGATGCGAGGGTGGGAGACTTGACGGTGGGGTTTCTCAAATACCTGCGGCTATTCCTTTCTGCATAATCACATGCCTGGTCGGCGGACGAGGGTGTGAATAGCGGTTGCAATTTTGATTGAGGAATGCATGCCATGACGAAGGTCCATCAGACGCTGCGGGATTAGCCAGGCCAACGCTTTTGCTCAATAATACCGTTGCCTCGCTGTTTCTGCTGACCATGAGCCCAGAGCGTGGAATTGGAGATTACCAATGCTATATGTCAGCTTCGATCCCACCAAGTAGCACCTCGGCGACACACAGTGCCTAACTCCTAACTCCGAGTCTCGATTTCTAATCCTCTCTTTGTTTATTATCTTCACAGTCGATCGCCTTCGTTGATCAGTTGCTCAACTTTCCATGATACGTTCGATTCGCCAATTCAAAACAACCTTAAAAATGGCCAACCATGCAGCCATCGTCCCCTCCGCCAAAGCCCAGCTCGAAGTCATCACGCGCCCGATCCCCACCCCGGCCCCTCACCAGATCCTGATCCGCACCCGCGCCGTCGCCACCAACCCCGTCGACTGGAAGATCCAGGAGCACGATCTCATGATCAAATCCTACCCCACGATCCTCGGCACCGATGTCGCCGGCACGGTGGAAGAGGTCGGTGCTTCCGTGACGCGTTTCCAAAAGGGCGACCGCGTGGCTGCGTTTGCCATGTTCCTGTCGCAGATGGATGAGGCCGGGTTCCAGGAATACGTCCTTGCAAACGCGGGATGTAGCGCGAAGATTCCGGACTGTATGAGCTTTGAGGAAGGTTCGTTGCTGCCGATGGCGGTGGCGACGTCCGGGGTGGCCATCTTTGCGAATCTGGGGGTCCCGACGACGAGCGGGGGGGGGCAGAAGGGCGGGTTCTTGGTTTGGAGCGGGGCGTCATCCGTCGGGTCAGGAGCGGTGCAGATTGCCGCGGCCATGGGCTATGATGTCTTTACGGTGGCGAGTCCGCGGCATCATGCCTACGTGAAGACGCTCGGGGCCAAGTTCGTCTTCGATTACAACAACCCGGACGTCGTGAGCGAGATCGTCGCCGCGGCCAAAGAGGCCGGAACCGAGCTCAAGCTTGCCTACGACGCCATCTCCGAGAACGGGACGGCGGCGACGTGCGTGCGAGTGTTGCAACAATTTGGGGGCGGAAAGCTCTGCCTGACGCTGTCGACGCCCGAGGAGACGGAGCCGCCGGAAAAGGTGGAGGTTTCGAGAACGATGGCTATGAGGATCGGGACGGATTGGAAGGAGGGCGGGACGTGGCTGTTCAATGACTGGCTGGAGAAGGCGCTCGTGGACGGCTCGTACAAGCCCAGTCCGGGCATTCAGGTCGTGGAGGGTGGACTGGCTAGCGTGCAGAAGGCGTTGGATTTGCATAGGAAGGGGGTGAGTGGGAAGAAGTTGGTCGTTCCGCTGGAGTGAGACTGGCCAGGTTGGTTGGGGCCTTTCACTGACTTTGATCACTTGTTGTTAGTTGTGAAGTCACGGATGAATCTGATGTAGGTAGGGAGAAAAAACACATGACAGCCGAGCCAAGCGATATCCAGGCGTCACATATCCTGTTCTGCCTCGAGATGGACCATTCAGGGGACATGCATTTGTTGGGATGATAGTCACTCGTGACTACGTATTTCGCTAATTGCTGGCCCACTTGAAAGGTTATGACTCCAATCATCAAGAGCTAAGGCAACACAAGCAGCCCCCATTTCCTTACTGATGAACCCGATTGTCTGCTCCAATGACGAAGAGGGTGGAATTCCAAACAACGGAAACCGCCCACATCGTAGACTTCCCCAGATCCAAGCGACGAGTCCAAACCTACCCTAAGCATCTCCCTTTGTTCTTCCCACTGCGACAGACAGCCACTGATTCTCTAGCGGCTTCATCATCAGCGGCCCATTTCGCCTTCCTCCTGCCCTTTTGGAACTTCAGCACCCAAAGCAGCTTGTCCGAACGAGCACCCACCACGGACAATCGATCGCCAAGATGACCGTCTCGAAGCCGACGAAGAGTCTCCAGCGCGTTGAATCGAAGCAGGAGGAGTCCAAAAAGGTCGGCGCCGGCCAGCTAGCTCCCAACAATGAAAATCTGACGACGCGAACAGGATTTCCGCACGATCTGATCGCCGCAGCCGAATTGCTGGCTGGAGAAGAAGCGAGCTAAGCGTCGTTAAGTAGTGAGAAGGGAGGGAGGGAGGTTGGGAGATTCGGACTGAAGCGGATTTCTTCGAGCATTCTATTTATTTTATTGGCTACAGCTTGACTGAGCGAGCCTCTGTGCGTTGGGGAGGGAAGAAGCGGAAGGAAGGACGCATGTTGGTATAGCGAGTGCTTCGGCTTCGGCTTCGGCTTCTTCCCGAACGGCCCTCGTTGACTTTTGAGTAATATTTCTCTCTTTTTGGGGCCATATGCGTGCGGACTGACTCTGAAGCAGCGTAAAAGCAAGCATCACCGATCTCGCATTTTTCGGGAACGAAATAGACGCCTGAGAAGTTAGTTAGTGCCGATAGATCTATCTCATCGCGGATTTCGCGAGGCAGATGGTTCGAAGAAGCCGAGTGCTTTAGTTAGAAGATGTAGCCATTGCTAAGGGCTGGGCTGAGTAGTCTTTGCAGGTGACGGACGACAAAAGGTGGCGGAGTTGTTGGTGGGCAAACTTTGCGCAGGGTTTCCGGTCGGGGCGCCTGATCTGTGAAGGCGGAATGGAAGAAAGAAGGTGACGCAAAGTCCCACGAAGGGGCAGAAGAGACGTGTTCAGTCAGACTTGAGAGCACTCTAGGTGTAGAGAGAGAGAGTAGTATCCCAGTGTAGTAGTATCTTCCTCTCTCTCTCACGCGGTGATGCTCTGTCTCAAGACGTTTCAAGGAGACATAAATATCAAAAGTTTGAACTGAGGTTGTATCGATTATACATGTACACAGAAAAGAGGTGGCTGGTTAGCACGCTACTAGCCGAAAGGGCTGGAATATCAACACATGTTGCCCGGGTGCCGTGAGCTTTGAGATAGAGTGAGGGGATCTGTTGTTACACAAGAAGCGCCTCAATTGCCGCCGCCGTCGTATCACACGCCAGGATGGGGCAGGTATCATTCGCACACTCCCCGGCTCCACAAACAGCAGGAAAGGTTTTCTTTCTTTCCATATAATAAGCAGGACGAGAATCGAACTTGGGCTAAAGGAAGGGAAAAGCATGTCCGCACTCTGCCGCAATACTTTCTCGGTCGACCGATACCAATCCAGCCCGGCAGGCCTTAGACATACTCCGCAGCGACAGGACCGTAATTCTTGCCACCGTGGATGAGCTCGAACTTTGTGTATGCCGAGTAGCACGTGATCTCAATGTGGAAGTCGACTTTGAGATAGGAGTGCCCGTCAGCGCCCGTTGCTTTGGGGAATCTCGCCAGAGGGATCGGGCTGAGGTCCGCTTTGACGTCCACAAGCCGGGCCACCCCTTCTATTTCATATTAGCATCGGAACAGTAATTATAATCATGATGGGGCTTCGCTTACCGCTATCGGGATACATGGGCGCCCCAGAATTTTCGCGATCGCTGAAAGCGTTGATTGTCACCACGATTTCTGAGGGATGTCCGTAGGCTTCTAGATGTAGATATTGGCAGAAAATTCTTCTGGGAGTGTCCTCTTGGACCATTTGTGCCTATTAATCGCTTTAGTGTTGATCAAGATGATAGACTAGGGATGCTGACTTTCTTAATGAACCAATACATAATATCGATCACGTCCTTGCCTTTGAATGGACTGAAGGAGCTAAAACAGTGTACTTAGCGTCGAAGGGCATCAGACCAGCGGAAGAAACTCACCGACGATCCTCGTCAGGAACGCCCTGGATGAATTCGTCTTGAATCTCGAGTCCGTAGTGCTTGCGAGCGCACCTTCCACTGATCTTCACGGATGCGAAAGTTGGAGAAGTTGTGGCAAGGCCTTTCATGAGAGCTCCTCGAACGACAGCAGTCCAACTGATAATTGTCAGGGTAGGAATTGCGTGTATTAGGTGAGATGAGGACGCACCCATTTGGGGATTGTAGGACTTCTATGCTGGAACTCGCGACGATCGATCGGATACAGTCCCGAAGATAAGCACTCTGACCGAAGCCACCGACCATGACAACAGCCTTAGGCTTTTTCGCGGCTTGCGTCGTACTTCGGACCTGGTCCATCACCAACTTGTTTACCTCGTGCACGATAGGTTCGAAAATCTTTCCGACTTCGTCACCACTAAGAGTCAACTTCCCTCTGCTAATTCCCAGTCGAGGATTGTCAGGGAGACCATGAACTGTGTTTCATTAATCAGCGACAGAAGCAACCATTTCTTCCAAGATGTTTTACCTGGAACCTTGAACTCTTCACCCTCGATTCCACGGAATTGTTTCTTGATCTATGCGCTGTCAGTGCATATTGAATGACAAGAATCGGAGGCAGGACATACGACGGCCTCAAATCGTTTCGTAGCCTGCTCTGAAATTAATGGGACACTCATTTAAGGCTTTGAAGATGATTCTGACCTCGTCAAGGACATCCTGGTCCCAACCCGGCTCCTTTCCTAGCTTGTCCTCGAGAAACTTCTCAAATCTGCGGTTGAGGAACGCGGACCCGCACAGCGAACCAGTCCCTGGAGTCGCTTCATTAATCTCCAAATTCGGCTTCAAGGCTGTCACTGTGTATGAAATTAAGTCAACAGTGCCGCCTCCCGCATCGTACAGCACGAATGTGTCACCAATCTCGATGATATGAGGATCCAAAACGTCCAAAGCATACACCGCTGCAGCTTCAGGCTCCGATATGATGTGGAGTGCGTGGCCCAATCCCATGCCTGCTTGCTCAGCGCAAACTCGGGTTCTAGCTTGAGCTGCGTCAGACCAGACAGCCGGGACAGTGATCTATAAAATCTTAGCCATAATTCAAAAGGATTCAGCATGAAAGCACATTAAACTCACAATGTACTCAATGGGAAGGGACTGCAACGCGCTGCTCGGAAGCTTATACCGCAAGACTTGCTCTCCGTGCTTGCGTATAGCGGTAAGATAATCAGTTGAGAGCTTTTCGGGAGGCATATCATATCCTGGCGGAGCGGCCTTTGGATCGGGAAAGAGACGGGCTAGCTGGGATGTGTCACGCCTCTGGGACGGATCAAGGTCCAACTTGAACCATTGATGTCTCTGTTCGTCCTCACCAATTTGAAATCCCCACTTATAATCTTGGCCATCGTATTGTAATTCGCTAACGACTTGTCAGTCATACGGTCAAACGAATTTCCGACATTGGTGCTATTACGTGGGGACTTTATCCTTTGAAACGCCCTCCAAACCTCCCGAAGTGGCGTCTGGCCACTGCATGATCGCCGTCTGTACCTCAGGCTGCTCTTGAGTCAGCACACTCCTTGCAAAAGATCTTAAGAGACATCTCAGACCTACCTTGCGTGTTTGAGCCCAAGCAATACCAGAGAAGGTCGTGCCGCTATTCTCATGTCAGTGTTGTAGATGAGTCGCTGTAGTAAGTTCGTAGGGTTCTTACAAGTCGATGGCCATTAAGATCTTGCGGGTGTACTCTTGTCTGCCTACCTGGCCCATCCGCCCCTCACTCATATTTGCTGACATTTTCAAGTGTGAGTGTTCACAAAAAGCCAGAGTTGAGACTGTGTGAGCCACCGGGTAAGGATTTTCGATTTGCTGTCTTCACAAAAGGTGCTCGAAGGGGATTTCAAAATTCTGTAAACAGATGTCAGATCGGAGTGGCAAATGAATTCAAGGATGAGATGCTGAAAGGTGGAAAGCATGATGATATCTGGGGCTTGATGGGGTATATATCTGGGAGGACAAAGAACTGGCCTTCCAACGGGCACATGCATAGAAGGACGTATGGAATGCCCTAGAAACATGTGGGGAACTCTCGCGCTGTAGCGAGAGTGATTTGGTTTTTTAGTTCGTGAAATATTCTTTGACCTCGTTAGCTTCTCTATGCAGGTCTCAAACCAGTTCCAAACCTCACCAATTTTTTCAATCCTTTCATGCCTGTCTCAAACCAGGTCTGAGCCTCACCTCTAGGGCGATGGATCTTACTAGCCTGTCATAAATAGATGCCTATTTTCTCATTACTCACCCTAAGCTTGTCCGTTTTAAACTCTCCCTTCTTGCCTATCCTGATCTCTCATGAGACCTAGCGGCCAGCTCACACTTACTACTTCTCGAGACACGTGATACTTTTGAAATGAGGAGGATATTTGCGGGTCCAAAAAATGGTGCGCAGTCTCAAGAGCGACATGCTTATTCTAGCATTGCTGGTATGGCATTCCTTTTAATCAACCCCAAGACATCAGCTTATCTACGGAAAAAAGGAGTGCACCGAATACCTCCTCAAAGCTCCACCAGCAAATTCATGACAACAAAGGAGCGTGAGCTCAGCCAGCAACTTCAGCAGAAAGAAGCTGAGGTTTCGGAACTCCATGCGCGCTTCGAAGGTAATGCTTCCCAGCTAGATCGCAAGATACGAAATCTGCTCCATAATCAGACCACCATGGGAGGAGCTTTAGAGAAGAGGGAAAGCGACATGCTCGAGCTTTCAAACGGCTTCAAAGGTCAGCTAGACGAAAAGGACAAGGAAATTAGGGTGATTCGAGGGTACTACAACAGACTTCTTCACGCCTATGAAAGTCAGCAAAGAAACAGCAATATTACTCAGCGAAATGCGGATGCAGAGGCGGATGAACTACGAAAGAAACTGGTCACAGCTGAGCAAGAATTGGATCTATGTAGAGACGACTTGTTCCGAATGCAGCCTGTATGTCGGAATTCCGATTGGGACATCATCGGCGCCTTCGACTCGCTCAGTGAACAGCTCATCAATTGGATCGACAACGAGACCTCCGCATTCGAGAAAGCCAACCCAAACTCGCATGTTGGATCTTTTTTCTCCAACAACAAGGATCCAGATGTGGAACGATTCTTACAAATGTATCCATTAGCTGGCCAATACCTGTGCAGACACATTGTCAATCACTACTTGTTAGAAAAGGTGTTCGGCCCAAATGTCTACTTTTTGGGAATTCCGACGGAATACACGCACATGCGGTTGTCAATTGAGCACGGAATGGCAGCTTCCAAGCCACCAAGAGGTAAGGAAGCACGCCTTTCAGAAGTCGTCACTCTTATGCCGTGTCTAATGATATCAGATCCCCAGACGGTCAATATCTGGCGTGCGGAGACTCTGAGCGCTCTTGCGGCCACTCAAGAATGCACAGACCTTAGAGAAGAGCAAATCATTCGATGGACACCGGATCTCTACAAGGACCTGTCGGTGTTCTTCCCCAACTTCTTTGGACGAGAAGAGGCTATGAAGAGATTCCACGACCAAGTCACTGTGCCAGCGATGACCATCGTCTCAAAGCTCCAAGGATTAGCCTCAGCGTATGTACTAAATATGGTGAGCAAAAATTTGCTCAACTGTGAGCGTGTCACCAGAGAGGACCTCAAGACAGTCGTTGCGATCGATTTGGAGACGGGAAAGACTCTGAAGCCTAGTAGCGTCGTTGTCTCGGATAGAGAGGGATTCATTGGGGAGTTTGTCTTGTCTCTGGAGCCAAGTCTTCATCGTGCGAACGAGGGCATGAGTGACACTAATTTGCGCCGGGAAACATGGCTAGTGAGACTTGATTATGCACTAGGAAGCCGAGCCCCCGAAGATGATTGACGAAGGCGCCTGTATGTCTTTGATGACTTTGTCATAGGCACTGATTTTCATTCATGGGGCATCAGCCTTCAAGGAGTGGTTTCGCAATTTAGATAAGAACTCGGGTTCCAAAACGCTTGATCAATACTTGAAGTAATTGAAGACCTTGCTACTTCACTGAAAGGCACCAGAGAATTTCGTTGCTGGATGAGCGAGCGATGGTACTGGTTCAATATAGATCTGTACCATTTGGACCGCAGAGAGGGCCTATACCTTTCAATTTAGCAAAGACCCAAAGGAAGGAAAGAAGTTGTTACAGCCTGAAGGGTAGAGACATTGTCGTGAAAGGAGACGAGTAGCCGATCAAATGGTAGACTAATCAAGTCCCGAAGCTATTGCGGAGATTATTGACGCTGGCTTCTTTATCTGTTTAGCCTCCAGCTTGACTGCAGCATGCACATGGAATGTGTTGAAAGATCAGGTATGGGATATCAGAATGGATTGATTGTTCTCCCAAAGCTTCCCTGGAGCAAGCTCTATATAGAGTACTAATCATGTGGCTGACATGGCAACAGGCCCGAGGAGGCTGGGAACCAACCATCTTTTCAACAGAATGGCCTTGTTCGGGACCGGTCTCCTTTTGGTTCTTTGACGGTACTCCATGGTAGGGGGGGCTAAAGTTCTTGTCAAGAAAGCATTTGGGGTAGGATCTGCAGATTTAGCTGGTAGTTGTGAAGCGGCAAATGTTTATTGAGATCTTACCGGGGCCGACGCAAGACGAATTCTTGTCAGAATGAGGAGCCATTAACGCGGTGTAGGAGTTCGAATGTAGTATTTCAAGTATCAAGGAAGTGGAAACGATTGTATAAAGGGTTTCATGGTCTGAAAGTGGGGCGTGTTGTAGAGCAAGATTTCTTAAAGGGGTCGCAACAGTCTTGTTTCTTGACGAATTGAGGAGTCATGGGAGAATTGTAGATGATTGAACTGGGTTTGTTAAAATGTAGGGCCGGTTTGAAGTGTGGACGTGTGATTGGGGAGCGGAAGCTTAGTGGAGGTCGGTCTTGGTGTGTCAAGGATTTATGGACCGTAATCATTGCGTTACGAAACTAAGCATCTCTTCCTCCGTTAAGTCCGTGCCAAGGCATTCTCTGGAGGATGTCATATTCAAACGCGATACTATTCTGAGGGTAGTGCCGATGCACCAGAGTCAATCTACAACCTAATCTCATCTATGCAACCCAGTCTCAGCCAAAGAGGGCCAAGATAACGCCCATACACGCCAAGACACACCAAGACGCGCCAAGATATTCCAAAGGGGATGATCCAGACGTCATCATTCCTCGAATTCAGAACTATGTCCAAAATGGCAAGGCACTTTCTGGCCTATGAGCACCTGCTTGACTCGCCACTCGATGCATTCAACAAAGAGCTGCTGGGTTATTGCTCTCTGCTTACCTCCAGTCACACTCATTCCCCAATCATTCTACTACTGCTGCTGCTGCCATCATTCTTACCATAACCATGTCTGCTGAAGAGCTCCTGAAGAATGGGAAGAGCAAGAAGAAGAATGTTGTCATCGTTGGTGGAGGTGCCGCAGGAATGGTGAGTAGCACTCTCTGAATCTCCAAAAGGCCATCAGATACTGACTGACGCCGCCTCCAGTCCTGCGCTGCCACCCTTGCCCAGCACCCAGACAAATACAAAGTCACCATCATCGAGCGCATGTCCGTGCTCGGCGGTCAGGCGACTTCCATACCCATTGATAAGGAGAAATACGGTACATCATGGATGAATGATGGCGTCCAGGGCGGCTCTCCAGTCTTCAAGCATACCTTCAACTTCTTCAAGAGATATGGCTATGAGCCGGAAGATGTCAAGCTACAAGTCGCTTTCGGCAAAGGCAAGGATGCCTTTTGGACGAATTGCTTCCCGAGCAACCTCGTGGACCAATTTTCTGGCGACATCAAGAAATTCGGCAAGGTCTTGAAGCTGATCAAGTGGATGATGCCGGTCTTGGGCATCGTACCCATCAGGATCATGCTGCGCATGTTCTTCTTTAGCAAGGACTTTGGTGACAAGATGGTCTTTCCCCTCATTGCACTTTTCCTTGGAACCGGTATATTTTGTCCTCTCAGTATGGCCCACAAAAAGCAACTGACATGAAGCAGGCAATCAGACGGCGAATGTCTCCTGCGCAATCCTCGAACGTCTCTTTGATGATCCCAACATGAAGCTCTGGGACTACGACCCTGAAACTCTCCTTCCCAATCTGCCTCTGATGGTCACCTTCCCGCATCTCGGAAATTTCTATGCCGAGTGGGCCGCCGATTTGAAATCGCAAGGCGTGGATATACGTACCAATACAGACGTCACAGAGATGGTGTCCCGCTCAAAAAAGGGAATCGTGCTCAAGACTGCGCCATTCGACCCCGACAAGGGCAAGACACAGTCTGGCCATCCAGAGTCTACAACGGAGACTTTCGACAACCTAGTCATGTGTATCCTCGCCGACGATGCCAAAAAGCTCCTGGGCAAGACTGCCACATGGCGCGAAAAATTCGTTCTAGGTGGCGCTCGGTTCTTCGACGACATCACCATCACCCACTCCGACTCCAAGTATTTCCAAGAAAATTACGAGACACGCTTCAATCCCGAGCTCTGCGCCAAGCCCAAGAACAAGCAACAAGAGGACCAGATAGCCTTCGCCAAGAACGAGCAAAAAGGACAAGATGGAGAGCCGGCGGGTTACAGACCGATGTACTACACGCACTCCTACCCGGAAGATATGCAAAAGATCGAAATGGCCTTCGACTGTACCAATTACCAACATCAATTTCGCATGGACCACGACGCCGATAAAGCACCTATCCCATATGACAATCACGTTTTCCAGTCCATCTTCCTCGATAAAGGCCACTCCAACCTCTGGACCATCGACCAAATCGACGAGTCAAAAATCATCGAACGCAAATGGTGGCATCAATTGGGTCACCGCTGGCAGCATTACGTAAGGGTCGTGCCAGGCATGATGTTCATCAACGGCAAGAACAACACATTTTTTGCGGGCAGTTGGACGTTGGTGAACATGCATGAGATGGCGTGTGTAAGTGGTATTGCAGCGGCGTACAGACTTGGGGCGGAGTATGAGAAATTTGATGATTTCGCTGAGGACTTGTTTAAGAAGTATCTCTGGATTAGTCACGGGGTTATGTACAAAGGCGGAAAGAAGGCGCAGTAACTTATGTGAGTATTTTGGATGTGCGTCGTCACTGTTCAGCGTTCGAATGTCACATTCTACGCGGGAGATCTCCAAGTACTTTTCAGACCCTAATACGTATGAAATTTTCACATCTATTTCTCAATCTGACAACCATTTCTGTTGCTTTTTGGCGACCAAATACAATCCAAGAGGGCTGGTCGTTGACGACGCTCAACTTCTACAAGATAGGGAATGTCACCACCCAAAAATCCACCGCGGTCTCAGTCTCTCATAAAATACATGGCTTACAAAAGTACACATCCATGCCTACGACGGCAGTCTGCAGCTGGTCACTGACATGCGACACATGCTTCCGGCAATTCGCCCATTCACAGTAACCTTTCACACACTAGCTCTGTCATAGAAGCAATGACAGAAGGTGTCATAGAAGCAATGACAGAAGCCACGGAGAAAGACTAAAAGCGGCCTACAGTCCGACTTGGCTGTCCAGCGTACCTGAAGGTCGTCATCGAAGGAGGCTGTCTTTACCGCCTTTAGCACATTCAGGATCTTTGCAATTATAAGCACTGACACATTCAGGATCTTTGCAATTATAAGCATTGACACGCGGAATGAATTCATCTATGTTGCTAAATGGCTGTCGAGCTCCTTGATGTCTCGTCGAGGTTTGCGTGATTTTCCATCATGCGACCTCACAGTGGGTCAACTAACCTCCTTTCCGCGATCTGCTTCCTTTGTTGCCCCAACACCGCCCGCCTTTGATTTCTCCCCATGAAATTTGAGCGGCTGGAACGCCAACTCGAAAGCAAAGTACAACTTCAAATCCGCCTCTCCCGTCGTCTCCGTATATTGATCGAGCACATCCTTGACTACACAGGGGCCCCAGCACTGCTCCAGCTCCATCCGAACTTCTTCGACTTTCTCAACCAGCTCGACCGTCTCATTATTCGACGCCTCAAATCCCCACCGTTCCAACCCCACCGCTATGTTCCGAAATCCGATACACTTCTTCAGGGTCTGGAAAAAGCGAGTGGCCATGAAAAGTTGGAAATTCGGGTCGAAATCTTTGAACGTGATGAAGAAATTGTTCCGTTCGATGTCGATCCCCGTGAAATGATCCACTGAAGCTTCGCATCTCGGATCCATGGTGGCAGGATAATAGATCGTCTGCCGGCCCCGCAATTCGCCACCACCCGTGATCATCGGGATGATATCTTCCCCCCACATATCTCTATCATAAAACACCATATCCTCCTCGACCATACGGATATAATCCCCCTCGACCGGGGCTCCCGTGTCCACCACGAACTCCACATTCAACAACTTCTCCGTGAACGTCTTGGCCGGCGGAGGCGACAGGCGATCGTGCTCATGAAAGCCAACGAGGAAAGCAAACGTAGTCGCGGTCGAAAAGAACCGGGCGCCGGCTTCGGCACCCAGAGCCTTTGAGACGCCGAGGATTTCGAGATCGGCGAATACGGTTGGGTTGACGCCGTCGTCGGGGGAGGCGTGGCTGTCGTTGTGGTAGTAGGTCCAGAAGACGACGTAGCTGCGGTCGAGGACGTGGTCGTAGATTTGGTCGCGGAGCTCGGGGGGGAGCTTGACGAGGGTGCCGAGGGGCGTGGTGGGGTTGGTTGTGTTTGGTGGCATGTGGTTGGTTGGATGAAAGGTGGGTCTGCTTGGAAGTGGAGGGATTGATCTTGGCTTTTGTTGTGAGGTTTTGATGATGATGGAGGGCTTGATCTTGGCTTTTGTTGTGAGGTTTTGATGATGATGATGGAGGAATTTGATGATGCTGGGAGCGTGGAGATGATGGATTTTTATTGGTGTTGGTAAGTCGATTCGAGAAGTGTTGACGACTCTGCACAAAGAGCCAGAATTCATTGTGTTTAAACAAAGACCATTATCTCAACAAAGACCGTTCGATCGACAAAGACCCCAGACTAAGCATCCTTGGAAAAAGAATCCGCGTATCCCCTCATCTGACGAGGTTGAAAAAAATTCAGAGGTCCGAACCGAATATCAAAAACTGCATTATAGCAACCACTCAACAACAACGACACCTCCAGAAAAAAAAAATCCTAGTCTCCCCTCCATGTTCTCTTCCAGTAAATCTAAAAGTTCACCTTGCAAATGCCATCATCCCAAAACCTATCCCATCACCAAAGCGTGGCATTTTGATGATGTTGTGCCAGGACATTTTACAGTAACACCCGAGGCGCCAGACGATTGGGATAATCTTCTCTACTTATCAACCTCAAGCCTCATCCGTTTCGTGCCAGTCAGTGGTGCGTCTTACTTACCTGGCTGGATTTTTATTATTTTCTCTCGTGTGCGAGGTTGATGTTTAGATATTAGTGTTTCAGGGTCAGGGTCAGGTTGCAGGCGCAAAGGTAGCAGAGCAATGGACGGTGCGGGGACGAGTAGATAGGTGGAAGGGCGAGGATGATGTGTGGAATTTGTGTTTTTTGGGGGGTTTTGGATGTGTGTTATGTATGTGTGTGTTTATTGGGCGCTGAGGTGAGGATGGAGGTTGGATAGAAGCTTTTTCGATTATTGCCCGTTTCGCCTGCCGCGGGGGGGGGGCGTGGGATTAGTCACGACTGGGGAGAGGATTTGTGATTCGAGATGGCTTTGCGTGTATTTTCTTTGAAGAAGGGGGTTTTGGGAGGGACTGTTGCTGAGATAGGACAGTTCAAAATAGATTCCCAAACGAGACCAAACACAATCGAAAAGGCACATATTTGACAGGACGAGTGTAATGGCCTCACAACTCGTGAAGTTCACAACATCGCACTTCGAGGGAACCTGGCGTATCTGCGCCATCATTCCCATCGGAAGACATTTCGATTCTAGAAGCTCTAGATCGTGCCTGCCACCATTCAACTGTCACACCCAGCACATTCCTTCCTTCAACCAAGGCAAGAATCACACAGAGCCGCTCCCAGCGCAAACCGTTCCTTCCCCGAGAGCGCACCGATCCCTAGAAACACACCAAACGCGACCAGCCCAAGCATCATCCAAGACCACCTACTCGGCCGACTCCGAACCACAGCGACGATGCAGCGCACGAGCCACAAGCCGGCGACGAACATCGAGGTAGTGGCGGTTTCGAACAGATGGCCCTCGAGACGCACCATTGCCACAGCGATAGTCATGCCGACGTCCATGAACACCCAGGCGGATGATGCCGCTGCATCTATTTTCTTTTGAGTCTCCTGCAATTCCTCCTGCGTTCCTTCGAGCCTCCTCGTTGCGTCCTTCAACTCCTCCTTGGCACCCTCGAGTTTCTTCTTAGCCGCCAATCCCTCGTTCTTGGCTCGCTCAAAGTCCTTCCTAGACCGCTGCAATTCCTCCCGGGTCTCCTTCGCCTGCCTCTCAGCCTCCTCCAACCTCCTCCTGACATCGCTCAACTCCCTCTCCCTTTCATTCCTGGCAATCTCTTCCTGCTGCGCCCTCAACTCCCGCGTTTAATCCAAGCGCCGTTGGGCTTCTTGACTCTCACCCATGACATCCAGAAGCTCCCGCAAGCGCCCCTCAGCCGCCGCCAGCCGATCCGCATCCCCCGTCGTCGTCGTCGTCGTCGTCGGCGGCGGCGGGTGATCGCAGAACCGGGTCAGAAACTCTTCATACAAAACCATAAGCCGATGCATATGCTTCCCCGCCACCCTCCCCCCCAACCCCTCCCTCTCCGCCCCATTCCGCAGCACCTCGAGCGCCTTATCCTTCTCAAACCCCCCAACCGCCCCCAGATCCCGCCCAAACATCATCGCGAGCCGGAGCAGCGGCACCGCCGCCTTCCAGCTCTGCGCGCTCGGGTTCCGCGCAAAGGACGTCGGAATCACGGACGCGCGGCAAAGGGGGCAGCGCACGTTTGAGACGTCGGAGGAGGAAGTGGAGGTCAAGACGAGGCGGGCGAGACATTGAATGCCGAAGACGTGGCCACACGCGAGCTGGACGGGGCGGTTATTGTTGACGACGGCGGTGGTGGTGGTGGTGGTGGTGGCGTTGGGGCGCCGGGGGGTGCTGCTGCTGGTGAAGGGTTCCTGGCAGATGGCGCAGAGGCGCTGGGAGGGGGGGATGTGTTTGGGTTTGATGGGCGGGACGGAGAGGAGGAAGTCGAAGGTTGCGGTGGTGGTTTTGAGGTCGGCGGTCGTGGTTGGGGAGAGAGGCATTGTGGTGGTTTTTTTGTGGCGGTGAAGGAGGGAAGGAGCAAAAGGGTGGGGGGTTGGGGGAATAAATAGAGTGCGATAGTTTTATTGGTGTGATGGAGTCTGCGGTTGGTCATGGATGGTTGGAAGGGTTTTTTGAGAAAGTGGTATGAGAATGGTAAGAGCTGGTGTTTTTGGAGGCTTGTGTGTTTGGTTTTCCATGTGTTGACAGTACAAGACTTGAAGTGGCGGTGTTGAATACCGTACTGGCTGCCAACAATGAAACTTTCACCGTGGGCAACCGAATGTCATAGTGTCGTCAAGTGCCTTCCTTTATGTGTGTGAAAAGAGTTGTGGGGAACGAAATCCCAACACCCACTCACACCCCTCACACTCCTCACAACAGCCGCGAGAGGGACGCGTTGAAGTGGCGGTGTTGAAAACGCATTGGCTGCCAACAATGAAACTTTCACCATGGGCAAACCGAATGTCATAGTGTTGTCAAGTGCCTTTTTTTATGTGAAAAGAGTTATGGGGAATAAAATCCCAACACCCACTCACGCCCCTCACACCCCTCACAACAGCCGCGAGAGGGAACGCGGTGTATCTGAGATGAAATAATAATTCTGTTGAATGAATAAAATGAATCGCGCGAGAAAGGAAGGAATCACGGCTACGAAAAGGATGGACCTACATCATCACAAGTAAATCTCGTTTTGCTTCCCAGTTGGCCATGATCCGTAAGGAAAAAGAGCCGGTTAGGGAAGGGAAGGGAAGGCGGTCTGAGTATATAAAACAGAAAGAAAGAAAGTGTCTTTTGGTTCAAAGTAGTTGTAACTGACCCGATGAGTGGTGGGTGGAGCAGCTTTTTCTCCGCTTTTTTTGCAAAATCTGGTAAATGGGGATTACGGACGCGGGGGGGGGGGGCAGTGCTATTCCGAATTTGATTCGGCAGGCTCGAGATTTTATGGAAGGGAAAGAGAAAGAGAAGTGGTCATCCATGGGGTGATAAGAATGATCGCACGCGTAGTCACTCCTCTCGAGGGAGCCAAGAAACGTTATTGACCAACTCTCTTGACCGTAGAGTCACCACGATTAAAGACTCGGTAGACGATACATTTACATCGAGGTGCCTCTTCGTAAACTCATGCGATAGAATAAGTTTCCTATTTCAAAAGGTACGTGATTTCATCCTCGACGCAGAGACAGATTGTAGCCATCCCAGACAGATCGCGAGGAAACAGTCATACTCACAACTTAAAGACACTTCACCACCTTGAACCGCAAACCCTTCCCCTTCTTATTCGGCTCCCCTGAAATATGCGCCCAGGTATGATCGATATCCCTCTCCCTCACCGTGTCAAACAGCTCAAACTCGAACTGTCTGAACATTCTCGCCAGTCCGATTTGCAATTCCGCTCTCGCGAAGCTGTACCCTGCAGTCAGTAAGGCGCATCTGCTGTAAGGAATGAATGATGGGGTTCGCAAGACTGACTGCATGCCAAGACAACCTCGTTTACCGGCGGCAAAGGGCATGAAGACGTGATTCATAGCCGCGAGGCGCTCTTCCGAGGATTGCAACCAGCGCTCGGGTGTGTACTTCATCGGAGCAGGGAAAAAGCGCGGATCGAAGGAATTGCGGGTTGGATTCATGGAGATGCGGGTCTTTGTTGCTGTTGTGGTCAGCGTGGGTGTGAGACAGCGAACGCTATAAGAATTTTCTGGGCAAGGGGAGTGTAGTAGCAGAAGGGAGTAAGGAATCCAGAAGTCAAGATGATATACGTAATTGCTTACCCCGGCTGGCATAAGCCACTGCTTGTATTGAAGATCTTCTTCAGTGGCTATGAGGCTGAGGCGATGATCGGTTACTTTTCCAATGCGGAGGGCTTCTTTGATGCATGAATTCTTGGTAGACGCCTACATCAGCTTTCTGATATATAAAAGCCAAGCTCACGACAGCCTTTGCACTCACCAGCCATGGGAGATTCTCCAAGACTTTCAAGTCAACGACATCATGTGGACTGGGCAAGACACCCTCAAGCTCTTTCATCAAACGAATCGCGACATCGGGGTTGGCGAGTATGTGGTATACTGCAACCCCCATCGTTCGGGCTGTTGGGTCGCTACCGGCGAGAAGGGTCTCGAAGCCCTCTTGCGCTATGCGCTTGGATGATTTCTCGTTTGCTGGTAGGTTACTGGCTAGCAAGGTATGGAAGAGGGTATGGGACCCGCCTTTGGCTCTGTAACTTGTGGCATCGCGGCTGCGCTCTTCACTGTTGCTCATGACCGCATGCTCTTGGAAATACTTTTCGGCGATTTTGATCATGTCCTATTGTAAATTGTTTACATTAGCATTCACTTGATAGAAGGGTTTCCAGGTCAAGCTAGAATGGGAAAGAGTATGCTGTACCAAATGAACTGTGAGAAAAGCTGCCAATGGAGTGTAGATGTAATGGAATGGCGCAATCGGCATTTTCAAGCACAGGGGTACAATCCACCCGCACTGCTTGAGTATGGGATAAAAAGCTGCGAAGGTCCTCAACATCCGATGAAAAGCCAAAGCCTGCTCGGGATCGTCGAGGAGATTGAGCCTAGACCCAAACGCACAAGTCCGCAAAGTATCGTTTGACCATCCCAAGAATGTCGCTCTACCATTCACGACCGAACCTATTCGATGATGCTCTCGAAGCACGTCGCACATATGTCCGACTCGCTCCCAGATCTTATCTTGCATCTCGGCCACGGAGATCTTGGAGAAGTAGGAGCTGACCGGGACGCGACGCCGGCGGTGGACGTGATGGGAGACAGTACCGAATGCTGTTCTTTAGCATTAGCTTCGAAAAACATTCAAAGGTCTTTGCTAGGAACACACTTCCGTCAGCTGATCCAGCAGCATGAGCCAGAGAGGGATCTTTATCTCGAATCTGCGTCTCGATCAGTCATTGGAGTGACCAAGATGAATCAGGACAACGTACATGCCCCTGTCCAGCATATAGGACGTGGGACCATTCCGGATCTTGGACGTGGACTTCATCGGGTGTGACTCTCACGATTGGTCCTAAGCAAACAGATACGCAATTAGTCTCACTCGTTCCAAAAAAAAAAATTTGAGTTATCTGTACACGCACCGTATGCATCGTGCATTCGCTCGACCTGGTTCATATAATCTCCACCTTGTCCGGCGAAAAGATCCTGAAGGCATTCATACCAATAAGTAAGTGCAGCGACTTTTGGGCCAGGAAACCGAGCCAGAGGATGAAAGAACAAGCGATAGATGACTAGACCTCCTTGATATATAAGGATGGCCACTGAGGCCCAGAGAGCCGTATGAAACGCTGCTATAGCCATTGGGAAGCAGAACGTCAGGGCTGTTGCACTGTGGGTGGATTCTGGTTTTGATACTGGGTTCGAGCCAAAGTAGCTATGAGATACCCAGGAGTGGGTAGTTGCCAATGGAAGTATGACACGATGGGGTAGGACGAAGATTCCATGTTCGCCGGATGCAATGGCTTTCTTCATGCAATATGATGTCGTTGGAAGGAAAAAGGTTTGCGGGATTAATAATGGACAGATTTAGGAGTTGCAAAATGAATTACCATCGATGCACATCCCCCACTCCCTCCTATAACATCATGAATATTGTATATGTCAAAGGAAATCTCTCCTCAATGTATGCGATAGTCATGATGTACAAATGCGTATACGTAAGAGTGGGGCCATGCATCGGCGCCAAGCAAAGCAAATCATCATTGCAACGCTTGATTACTGGCATCGGAAGTGCGCGGAGGCCCAGGTAGCAATAGTCGTCAACAGATAATGCAAAATCAAGGTGCCACCAGTGTAGGTGCTGTGCGTAGGCTAGTGAGGGAATCGTAGCATACGCGTTCAAGGCAAGGAAGAAGGGGTTTGTTCGGCTTCAATCTGCAACCTAGGCATCTCAAAGCTCGCGGCCCAGTTTTTCTACAGCGTGGTGTGATAGTACTTGAATAGGAACCTTCTAGCCGAGGACGAGAGCTTGTGATCCCTATATGCTTGGCTTCTTTCCCAGAACATTGGACAAATGTCGGGACGAAATGCCAGAAGCGGGCAATTGTATTGCAAACCTGAGGCTATTGCAAGAAGCGCATCCTTCCGAGAGAGGTGGGTTTGAGACCACTGTCATCTTGACAACCTTGTCTCAGAACATCAGCTTCTTCCGACCAGGACAAGACAGCCACAGCACAGAAGCAATCGGCAGGCGCTAAATAGCAATTTGTTGTCATCGATCACGACTCCTGTTGAAGACAAGGTACGGATGATGAAAAGATCGAGGACTGGTTGTTGATTCTAGGGAGTACGGATATCTATGTACATGAAAATCGAGACTGGTTACACGCTAGTGTATGCACTAGTGAATGAGTCCGGTATCTCCTTAAATCCGGTTTAAAACCTACTTGGTCTACTGACCAATCGAGGAGGTTTTCAAGCTCCGTTATATCTGAACGTCCTGATCGTTATTTATAAGAAAGTATTGACTAGAGACACTGAGACTAATCAAAAACCCCTAAAATCCACTTCTAGTGAACTTGAACGTATTTTGTTACACAGTTACACAGCTTAATCAATACAACTACGATTTTAAAAATTGTCGAAACTTTAGAAAGTGTATTCTACGTTTCACAATTCATATGTTTCAACATCTTATTCTTTATTGTCGTAAAAAAAAGGTTATGAAGCTTCTGACTTAAAAGATTGCACAATATTTTAGGGTATTGCATTCAGGGGTGAAATCCTTGTAAGCGCCAAGCATTCAATACGGATAGTGGATGGTCCGTAATCTTCTCCATCGAAGCATTGATATCAATAGCCACATACTCTAGCCTTTGCTATATTTGCACACAATTTAAATGAGAAAAGTATACTCACTGCAATATCAACAGAATGGCGCGTCACCTAGCATGCATTCATGTCGAGTAACCCTCTTCGAGCTCCTACGCTCGGAGGCTGCGGAAAGATGCCAGGATGAAGATGCCGCAACGATCCACTGTCCAGGTCTAAGTTCCCCACTTCGCCGCAATCACCGAGTTGCCATAACCCTCTGGTCATCTCTGGGGATAGAGGGTTGGCTCGACGGCGTCAGTCGTACTGTTTGAGCTCACAAATCATACTCTTCTCCGAGCCCGAGACTATTAATTATGATGGCAAGTGGGCTCATCGCTGATTTTCTTTCCATACATGAATGAACCGCGGTCTCTGTTGTATCAATTGGCTTTTCTCTCTTTCTTTCCTGGGAAGCTCCGGTGGAACAAAATCTCCCAGATGATAGGATGATCACTCTGCATAAGTGGGTGGGCATTGACGGATGTGCTGCGCTACTGCTGGTGTTGGCTGACAACCAGTGCTGTTGGAGAAAGATTATGGCTAGTGAGAGTAATACAAATCAGAGAAGAAGGGTAAGTAGATCGCGTAATCGTTGGCACTAGGTGCATTCGCGGCTCAGGTATTTAGTAGTAAGCTGGGATGAAGGACTGGACCAGACCAGCAAAATATCTCCTGCTCGATCTCCTTTTAAAGACCATCTCTCACTTATCATATGATCAGGCCAATTATGGGCTCCTTCCTGCGATCTCAAGCTCTTACTGAGTTGCGAAATCAGACAATTAGAATTAAAGCGGTTGCATCTAATTTCGCCACTTGGCCTTTCGCCATGAATCCTGCCATCGATCAAGTTCGCCGTGAGGTAGATGAGTGGTTGACCAGGTACCCACACGCTCGACATCTATGAGTCTTGTTAACTCAAAGCAGATCTGTCTCTGATCACTCGAAGCTCGAGAAGTTGAAGGGCGGTGACTACGGGCTTCTCGGTGCTACTTTTTGGCCATGCGCAAGCCCAGAGCGACTGCGAGTAGCCACATTACTTTCCATATGGGTAAGAAAAATGATGTGAACGTATTGAAGATTTCCGCTGATATAGCCAGCTGTTCATTTGGGATGATGGTAAGAGTGGGTGTCAAAACCTCCGCGAGCCATCTGCTAACTAGAGGCAGAGATCGACTCAGATGTCGGTAGCCTCTCGGCTGACTTTGATATGGCTCAGAAGTATCGGTCCGATACCTTGAATTCAGTGCAAAGTTACCTTGGCCTCGATGCCAGAGGGGAAGCTCCAACAACTATCGATAACGTCATACGCAGTTTTCAAGTTATTGGAGACACGCTTCGTGACGACTGTACAATTGGTAATTGATTACGTATGAGATTGCTAATATTTTGGGTCTACGGCTAAAGCACGGGGCAGAGCAGCGGCAACATCTCATGGATGAAATCCGCTTCTTCATGACCAAGTCGGAAGTCGAGCAAAGACTGCGACTGAACAAGCATGTCACAAGCCTTGAAGATTTCTGGCGGTATAGGCTTGGTAGCGGCGCAGTCAGGGTGCTTTTGTGTCTCAACGAGTCAGTGGTCTTCCCATTCAGGAAGTCTCCTCCTGACGTTGACGGATTTTGGCAGGTACTGCAATGATGTAGACCTTCCGGCTCCCGTGATGCGAGACGAGAATATGCGGACATTGTGGGACCTGACAAACATTAACATCTGCAGGTATGACCAGCAACTGTGGCAAAAATTCTTAACCCCATCTTCATCATGGTCTCTGCCATCCAGATAATTTTGACAAGACTTGCATAAATACAAACCAAAGCCAGCAAGGTTCGACTCTTCACTGACGCATATATATAGCGTTAACGACCTTTTCTCCGTCAAAAAAGAAATAGTGCCGCTCTCTGCAACCCACGAAACAGAAAAGCGCTGATTAAGTGCACAGGCCCAAGGCTCGACCGAAAGCCTCATTCCCATCCTCTATTCCGAGCTGGGATCCGTCCAGGCCGCCGTGGGCGAAGTGATGACTTTAATACAATTCACGATCAAAGAACTCGACGTCTGCGCTGAACGGCTACTACAACGCTTCAAATACGATTCCTCTGTCGACCTAGTGGGGCTGCAAAAATTTGTCGATGGGTGTCGGTATAATTGCACCGGCAATCTGTCATGGAGGTAGGGGCCTTCTTTACCTTTCCCATGGCTTCAACGTCTTGTTCGCAATTTGATGAAATGTCTAGTCTCCAGACAAGCAGATACGGTATCAATCAAAAGCTGGGACAAGATGAAATCTGCATCGAGCTCTAAGAGAAAAAGAGCCGCTAGAAGGAGAGCAAGTCGTCTTAGAGATGTTCTATTGTCTACTTTAGCAAGAAATCCCTCTCTGATTTTGTTTTATCCTCGGTGAATCAAATGCCTGCAAGCGCCTCATTCCATGATTTCAGCGCTCTCTTTCTCCACTCATGATGCAGCGTGGTGATTGTAATTGATCAGGTTTCTCCGGATCCCAGGGCACGCCGTCGCAGCTACAAAAGAGAAACCTGCCAACAATCTCAGCGTCAAGGAACTTCGTAATATGTGCAGCAATGACTTGGAGTCCACTACTAGGTATATGAATCTGTACAACATGGATTGGGATTTAAGAGGAAAGACAGCCCAGATATCATGAACCAATGCACCAAGTCAGGGACGTATTATCTGTGGGCACTTACCACGCACCGTTGACGGATCCTCTGATTCATTCCTGCAAATACACCTAAACTGAGAAGTATCCACCAAACCTAGATGCTAATTCTCAACAGTGTCGAGTGAAAGATATCAAAATTTTCTGTCCGATCTATCTCAAGCATATCCCAGATGGGCATTGTTACCGAACGTATCTAATAGAGCCACAATGATCTTTACGAAACTTTCCTAGAAGTGGGCCGAGGGTAACTTTGCCCAATAGCCCCGAGGATGAAACTCAAGATATCTCGTACGGTCATGATCACGAACCGTCACAGGGCCCAGCACGCACTCCATCGCCACCCTATACCCCTCCTTCATGAAATCATTCCCCTCCAACAAGCCATCCAAGCTCCGATCCACAGTCTGATAGAGCCAAGGATGAGGGTTAAAGCCATCCGATCTCTTACACTGCAGTTCCACCACGACAGTCTCAAACCCCACCAACCTCTTCATCATTTCCTCAAACGGCGTTTCACGAAGCGGAAGGCGACCAGCATAACTATTCTGAAAGACAATCCGAAAGCATTTGCCATGAACGTGCGCATTCCCGAGCGCAGCTGCGACGTTGAAGTTGCGATAGAGACCACGGAGGCGCTCCTCGCCGAACATGGATCGATAGCGATTGTAATCCGTGATGTCGATGCGGACCTCGACATCTTGCATGCGCGTTTGCAGCGGTGGCAGCAGGCTCGCGAATGATCGAATCAGTTTTGCGTTGTTCTCGTCCAGGAGCTCGTCGTTGCGCCAAGCGCGCGGATTATGCAACTGGAGTGTCTCGCCCATATATGCCGTTGAGCACAAGAATTTGCTGCCCGAGTGCAGAGCATGAGCGGCTTCATCGCGGAGTACCTTTGAGGTTTCGAGTACGCCAATGTTGGCGCAGAGGTAGCCGTCCAGGCTTATCTGCGGCTTGGGGCTGCCTATCACGTATAGCTTGCGCGCGCTGTAACGTGTGCCGTCTATTGCATATCGACCGCGCGTGCTGGAAATTCGCATTTCTGGCGTTGGGATCAGGTATCTCTCGGCAAAGACGTAGCTATAGATTTGGTCTCTGATCTCGAGGGGGAGGACTGACAAGCTGCCTAATCCTGTAACCGTGGTGTCCATTCTGGTATGTGTAAGAACATACGATCCTTCGTGGAGGGGGGAAAACTTTATCCTGATGAGTCTAACAAATTTCTGATGGAAATAATGCAATTTCCTTTCAAAAGCAACGGAACGCCAAGAAATGCCCTTTTCAACGCGACAATATGAGCATATTAACCCCTCACGATCGTCTTGGAACCGATAGCGGCTGGTCCACCGACGTCGCTTATCCAAGTAGAAAAGACTTCGAGTTACATCGTGTTCTCAAAAGGAGCAGTGGATGAATGATAGGAAAGCATGGATGACCTATGGAGTGGGCCCATGGGGTATGAGACCACGTGGCTAACAAAAGACATAAGCAAACCTGCATGGCAAATAATCAGAAGAAAGGGATACATGCATGGAATGATCTAGACATCCGAACATGCACAGTAGTGAGTTCATGCAAAAGCCATGAGACCAGCTAGAAAAAGCCCCAAGCGCTCGACTCCCACTGTCTCTTCTCTTGTCTCAGCATCCTCGAATACCTAGAGTAAAAAAGAGTGTCAATACCGCACAGCCCTTAAAAAAAGGAAAAAGCAGCGGACTAACTCCACCACTAACGAAACGACTCCAACACCTCTTACCCAGACCACAACAAGCGATCTCAGCCAAAAACACTCTCGACCCCTCTACCCCAATCAGCCATCCAAACCCATCACCAGCTCAACCCAAGTATCCTAGGAACCGAGAAACTCACAACCCATCCCGACCATCTGCACCAACAACCAACCCTCCCTCCGCTCTCCCACTTCCAAATCTCCAAAGACTTCGCTCTCGCTTCAGCAATGATATACCGATCAAAACAAGACAAAGACCCATTGGAAAGCCGCGAGCTTATCCAAATGTCTCAGGAAAGCAGATCTACAACATATGTACATGCAGAAAAGCCAAAGAAGGCCCAGCCGATGGAAACCCCGTTCCAGTATTACGAAGCCTGATGGACATCCACAAGCAGACGCCGGAACTTGTGTACAGCTACATCTTCTATAAAAGATATTCTGCCCCGGTGAAGGTGTATTAATGGGAGGACACGGCGAAATCGCGGTATGGAGGATTCGGATCGGGATTTCATCAATGAGAAGACTTTGGGGGATGAGGAGTGCAAGGTTTGAGGAGTCAAGAGTGTTTGAGAGAGGGCGGGGGTGTGCTAAATGGCAACGTCTGCAAGCGGCGATGAATTATGGGCGAAGGAACGCTGTTGAGGTATGCTTTGGTAATGGCTACGCTGTTCGAGGGATTACTTTGCGGATGTGCATGGCGAGTGATGGGTTGGAAAAATCGTTGGAGGTTCCGCGGCTTATGAGGGGTTGTGTGGAAGGCAGCCTCGAGACGGCTATTTATATCTTCGATGAGCTTTGCATCGAGGAAAGACGGTAGAATTGCTTATCGTTAAACCCGTTTCTTCAGCGAGAGTGAGTGTCAAGATTAAACGAAGAGGGAAAAAAGACAAAAAATCAAGCTGAACAAACGACGCATAGTAAAGAAATTCGTTGACCCTCATCCCCCCCCATCAAGCCTTGACAATTTCCCTCACAATCCCCTCCATCACCACCCTCACACTCACCTTCCCATTCAGAATCTCAAACACCGTCACATTAGCCCCCACCTCCTTCCTCAACCAATTGCGAATCTCAACCGCCACCAGACTGTCAACCCCATGTCCCGCAATCGTGTCCTCTTCATGCACATCCTCCACCTTCAACGCCAGCAAGCGGCCCATCTTCTGTTTGAACGCCTCCAGAATCACCGACAACAGCAACGCCGCATCGTGACCGGCGGCCGCGATCTGCGACTCCAGCGATCGTCGCGTCTGATCGTGCGATTCTTGCCTCTGCGAAGAACCCGCGAGGCTGGCGCCGACGTGCGAGAAGCGTGCGTCGAAGTCGGGGTACCCCTCGATACCGATTGCAACTTGGGCTGCTGCGGCCCTTCCGGAACCCGTGCTTCGGGTGCGCACGTGGTGTTCAATGAGAGCGGTGAGGTCCTTGACGCGGATGTCTCTGGCCATGGCCAAGACGCCTCGCGACACGACATCCTGGTTCTGCGCAACCCACCCGGCATCGACGACTTTGCCCACATCGATGGATAAAGCGGGCAAGCCGTGCGAGGCGCGGTATTGGGCTAGGGCGTCCTGGAATGTGTTGCCCGAGGCGTAATTGGATTGGGATGGATTGCCGAGGAGGCCGGCTAAGGAGGATAGCATGACGAAGAAGTCTAGTTGGTCTGGCTGCTGGAAGAGATCGTGTAAGTTTTGGGAGCCGCGGATTTTGGGGTCGACGGCTTGGTAGTACTTGGTGAGGGTCATGTTGGAGAAAATCGAATCCTGGATAGATCAAGTCAGCTGATTGCTCTCTTTACCTCGCGCCACGCAGGAAGGTTGAGAATCCCAAGGCGTACTTTAAGGACCATAGCACCCTGAATCACGCCCCGAATTGGCGACAAAGTCTGAGCGCAATCGAGAAGCGTGGCGGAAAGGCCCTCTTTGTCTGCTACGTCGCATATGCGCACTGTGATGGCCACGCCTGGTTTTCTTAGAGCTTCGACGGTATCTGCTGCCTTTGTTGCATCCATGCCAGATCTCGAGATTAGAATTATGCTCTTAGCACCAAGCTCGTGTACCATCCACTTGGCGAATTCAAGGCCAATGCCGCCAAGCCCGCCGACGAGGAGATACGAGGCATCAGCACGAAGCTGGAAAGGTGGCGGTGGTCTTGGAACAGTCTGAATCTTTTGTTAGCAGCATAACTAATATCCGTGTGTCCTACGTACTTTAACGATGCAATCTCTGTCAGCTGTGACGACAATTTTCCCCAGGTGGTTTCCCGAAGCCATGAATCTGAATGCTGATTCAATTGCCGACATGGAAAATGTAGTGATTGGTTGCAGTGGGGTCAAAGCTCCGTTGGTGAACAGTTCCATGACTTTGTTCAGAACATTCCCAACAACTTCTGGTCGGTGGTAGCCAAAATGATCCCAACCTACGGAAATAAAGCTAGCGGATCTCTCGAAAGGTGCCATGTCGAGCCTTGCGTTCATAACAGCGTCCTTTTTGCCTAATTCTATAAATCGTCCAAACACAGCCAAGCACCGCCAGCTCTCTCGAAGAGCGTCTCCAGCCAATGAGTTGATTATCACGTCAATCCCTTTACCCTTTGTAAGGCTCATAATTTCGTGCCCGAACTTGAGAGTCCTCGAATTCAAGATATGAGTTCGGGGTAGACCAAAAGTCGTCTCGAGAAATTCCACCTTGGCTGGCGACCCTGCAGTGACGAAGATCTCTGCGCCGACAAGCTGCGCCATTTTGATACACGCTTGGCCTATGCCACCCGCTGCAGAGTGTATTAATATAGACTCATTTTTCTGCAGGCGGGCAGCGTGATGAATGCAATAGTACGATGTTGTGAACACAGACGGAATCGAGGCCCCGGTCTCAAAATCCATGTTGTCCGGAATGATGCTCACAAGAGTTTGAGATGCTCTGACACGGTTGGAGAAACTGGAAGGGGCGATGGCGCAGACTCTGTTGCCGACCTTAAGATGGTGCGTTGCTTTTCCAACCTTGGAAATAACGCCAGCGCATTCAACACCGTATCCTCTCAGATCGGGGAGCTGAGCCGTCGCGACCATGAGATCGTGAAAGTTGAGACCGACGGTCTTGACTTCAATTTCGACTTCTTCAGGGTGTATCCCACTTGAAAAATTGTCAGAGTGGACGAATTGGAATGTGTCCAGAAGCCCAACATGACCCATATCGAGACAAAGGCAGCGATCTTCTTGCCATAGAGATTGCTCTTCTAGCTCGCGATTCGAGGGCTGTGTCATGGTAGCTTTGTTGGCAAGCTTGTCTTCCACAAGTCTAGGGATCATTATTCGCCCGTTTTGTACAGCATATTCGAAATCCTTCACCGAGGACTTCGTGTTGGACTTGCTAAATGCCTGTGCAAAAACTTTAGAGATGACTTTAGCGAGCTCTGCCTTGGAGAGATCTTCGGCCTCTACGTCGCACGTAACGTAGTTCATGCCGCCATTCTCTGACCGTAGAGTCCTGAGAAGTCCCGAAACAGCCCCAGCGCCTGCGTCCCTGCCGTTCCCTGAGCCTCCAAATGTAATCCATAAGACACCAATAGCTTGGGTAAAAATCGATTTGAGAACCTCGAGCTTTCTCTCGTTAAGGTGTAGGAGGAAAGAGCCAGTAGCATGATCGACAATGACGACAATTTGCTCCAAGGGATCAGTCTCTGACAAGGCCGAGATCAGGGGTTTGATGCTCGAGAATCTTTCGAACTCCTTGGCTAAGAGACTGACAAGGGCTTGCTCTTGGGGATTATCATAGATGACACGAACGTCGAAAGAGTCAGTTTCTACATTACCGTCCTCTTTGGTTGAGACCATCATCGACATGGTCCATAAATCCTCATCTAGGCTATCTCGAAGACAGATGTCGAGCCCCGAGTACCCAGTGCGCTTCAGCAAAGATGTCCATTGATCTTCCGATAGAAGTGGACTGTCTGTTCGTCCTTCGGTAACGCCTGCACAACTATCAGCGTTATCGAAGCACAGATAGTACACTGCTAACCCATCCACCATCCTGGAAGCAATCCGAAAATAAGTTCCCCAGATACTTGGCGACCTGCGCTTGCCTCAACCAGAATGAGTTTTCCGTTTGGTTTGAGTAGCCTATTTACTTGGCTCATGGTGTGCTCCATGTTGTGAGTAGCATGCAAGACATTAGCAGCCACTACGACATCGTAACCCTCATTTTCGTCGAATCCTTGGGCTTTCAGATCTTCTTCAATGTTCAGGGACCTGTACACTATAAGACTTCGCCAGGCTTCAAATTTAGCTTGAGCCTTTTCAAAGAAGCCAGTGGAGATGTCGGTAAAGACGTAGGATGAGAAATGGGGATACATGTTGTCGTATCCACCGATCGCCTTCAAGATCCACGACGTAGCACTCCTATTAATTGAAATCGGGTCAACCTCTGATGTTTCAATCTGCAAGAAAGGCTCGCGACAGGAAAGAAAAGATAGCCCCAGTAATACTGTTTCTCTTTTTACAATAGATGTGCAAGATGTTTCCAGGGAACACGTACCCAGTACCAGCCCCGATTTCAAGGATCCTCAGTTTAGGGTTTTTGTGAGCAGCCAGGCTCACAAAACGCGCCGCTTGCTCATAGACCCGGTCTTGGCCTCGACTCTCCGCGTAATATTGGTTCAACAAGTCATCTTCAAGCATCAACGAAAGCGGCTCTACCTCTCCTCTGAGGACATCCAAGAGCCTACGTCCCAAACGAACCGCCATGCGGCCTTGGGCATTAGCGGTAGCTGCTTGTTGTAGAGTACTCTCAACAGTATGTTGGTCAGTATAGGACCATTCTTGTTGACGACCGTTCCTCTGATAAGGTAAGTTGCCGTTCTGTCCTAACTCGTATTGTTTCTTCATCCAGATATAGTAGTTTCGATGATGGGGAACCATTTTCTCCAAATCTGGATCGATCAGAGATTCATACGCTGATCGTAGGCAGTACCACGCGGCTCTCTCGCACATGACCGTCTGGGGGATTTCATGGGGTGCCAGCTCGGAGATTGGCCATCGCTTTACAACATCATCTTGGGATAAGTCATCAAGGTCTTGTTCCCATGAGACGTCCCAACAGAGCTTCGTCTTTATGTCGTCGTCCTTGTTGTTCTCTTCGTCCCTGGGTATACACACGGATCTTACTCCGCGGAGTTGGACCACAGGCTTCAGGATGCCATCGACGTCCTGGGCTACGATGACTTGACCCTCAAAATCTCTAGGGCCCAGTTGTATGGCCGAACCTCGAGAATGGAGTACATAGCCAGGATCCCGGCCAATCGACACTGAAATGGCCAGCTCGGCAATTGAAGTAGGGAGTAATGCGCCATCAGGTGGGCGGGCCCAACCGGTCAGAGGCATCGCTACCTGGAGCATGGAGTCCAAGAGAGGAACGCTGATGGTGAAGTAGCTTTCGTGGACAGATCTATCGGGTACGCGCAAGGTACAAAAAACATTCCCATCATTCACGCAACATTTCGAGACTAATTGGAACGATGGGCCCAGCTCATTACCACTTGCCGCAGCTTGAGACATCCATTGCTTGTAAAGGTCTGGCGTCATAGCATTGTCATCGCGCATCATGGCTAGCGTCGAATCATCATTAGAAGAGAAATCGAATCTTGGCTTTTGAGTTACACTGATAAGTCCATGACAGTGTTCATAAGCTTTTCTATCAGGCCCGAAAGAGATCACTCGGAACTCGTTCCAATTTGTAGAAGCTCTAGTAGAACTTTGGCGGAATGGCTCCAGGATGAGTGACACCTCCACCCCATCTGAGGTATCTGGGACTACCAGAACTTTGGAGAAGGTCACGTCGCGCAGTGTATAGCCTTGGATCTGTAGACCGCTCATCGACGTTTTCTGGTCGATTGCTTCCATAGCCATTACAAGATAGGCAGTAGCTGGTAGGACTATCTCGGACCTGACTACATGATCTTTGAGCCATAGAAGCTCCGATTGACGTATGTACTTGGACCATCGCATATCGAGGTCACTCGAGTCATCTGCAAGTGTGCCAAGGAGATCGTGAGGCGGATCAGTACGATGAAGATAGTTCTGGGATAATCTCCCTTCGTGCCAATATGGGGTGCTGTGGCTCCAAGCGTAAGGTGGGAGATCTGTCAACACTCGATGTCCAACCCCGGTAACTGGAAAATTGATGGAAGCGAGGTCGATCTTCCAGCCATTGTTGAACAGATTGCAAGCAAGTTTCAGCGCTTGTTCTACACCATTTTTGTTTCTTAAGATGGATGGAAAGTATTCTGTCCTTGCTTCTGCAGACAAAGATTGACAGATTTCCTTAAAAGGGCTAGCAAGGGCGGAGTGGGGTCCAATCTCGATGCATGCAAGATCGTGATCGATCTGCGACTCGAGTACTCTTTCCATAGCCTCGCTGAAACGAACGGGGGATAGGAGATTTTGGACCCAATACTCTTTGTCAGTCTCCACAGGAATGCCTGGGAAAACACTCGAGTAGAAATTCACCCCCTGATGTCTGGGGTGAACGCTCAGGCCAAGCAGAGACCTGGAGTAATCTTCTGCAATAGCCTTCATGTGATCCGAATGGTAAGCCACATTGACCTTCAATTTACGATTGAACAGTCCCTTCTCTTCGAACCTGGAGTGCAGCTCATCAATAGCGCCTTCGTCTCCTGAGAGTGTGACGCTGGTTGGACTGTTGATACAAGCAATCTTAGCTTTACCCAAAGCAAGACTTTCAATGTAGGGTTGCACGTCTTCAGCCGAAAGCCCAGCCGCAAGCATCGCACCTTTGGGACTCCCATAATCGGAAACCACTTGCGAGCTTAATCTGCCGCGATGATATGCAACGCTAATTGCAGATTCAAGCGAGAGCATCCCTACGGTGTAAGCAGCAGCAATTTCGCCACTGGAGTGGCCCACGACTGCACTAGGTTGAATGGCCCAAGACTGAAGGAGGTTGACCAGAGCAATCTGGAGTGCTGTGCAAAGGGGCTGGCTGATGAAGGCCTCGTCGACCTTTGACTCAGCAGCATGCCGGCGAAGTTCATCTGCGAGATGGGTTAAAGCCGGTCCAGCGAATAACCAGGTTCTGGACATACCTAATAGAGACCACGTAGCACCAAGACTGCTCATGTGTTTATCTGCGACTTGGAAAACAGATTTGAAAACAGGATAGGCAGCCAACAGCTCGTAACCCATCTTCGGCCACTGAGATCCCTGGCCAGTAAATATGAAAGCCAGTCTTCTGATTCCGCTGCTTTTGGGAGGATTGTATATTAGTTCCTCAAGGGTCGATCGCAGTCCCTGAATGGAATCGCTCTGAATTGCATTCCTGTGCTTATGTATAGATCGCCGTTGACCAAGCGTGTAGACCAGATCGTTCATGGTTTCTAAGCCAGGATGACCCTGGAGATATTCCGCAAGAAGTCTGGCTTGCCTTTCGATCCCGCCTGAGTCATTGGCACTAAGGCACAATATTTTTCGCCCGTGAGACAAGTGGGCATCGGGGTTTCCACCTGTGCCGCTTGAGTCCAATCTGTTACCAGCATGGTCTGGAGCTTCTTCTAGAATGACATGGACGTTTGAGCCACCGTAACCAAAGCTATTGACCGAGGCTCGACGAGGATGTGCCGTAGGCCAGCTTTCTAAATTCGTGGGAACCTGGGTTGGTCAGCACCATCAACTTCATCATTTGCATGGCTCATCGACCTTGATTCTCCACGCATCAAACTTTATCTGATCACTGGGGGTTTCAAAGTTGCAATTGGGTAGGATGGCTTTATATTTCAAAGCCATCACCGCATGCATGACACCAGCGACACCAGAACAACCCTCTGTGTGGCCGAGAAGTGTTTTGATTGACCCTACGTGCAGGGGTTTCTCCAAGGATCGAGACGCAGCATTAAGTGCAGTTGACAGTGCCTCGGCTTCCACGCGGTCACCCGCCTGCGTACCAGTCCCGTGCGCCTCAAAAAAATCAGTCTCCATCGGGTCGAGGCTAGCCTCTCGGTATGTTGCCTGTATGAGCGATCGTTGCGCATCTTGGCTGGGCATTGTGATGCCAGGGGTTCGACCGTCTTGGTTCGTCCGAGTATTTCTAATGACAGCATGGATTGGATCGTTTGATTGTAGGGCCTCCCATAGAGGCTTGAGCACCAATGTGCCTGTTCCTTCACCTCTTGCGTACCCATTCGCTCTTTGGTCAAACATGTAGGTCCTTCCGTCGGGGCTCAGGAACCTACCAGTGTCAGAAATGCAAACGCCGTGGTCCTTCACAGAAGAGGCTTACTTCATGGTGCTGAGACCCAGCATGGAGTCGGGATCGAGTATAAGATTCGCTCCGGACACTATCGCCATCTTAGAAATCCCCTTTCGAAGAGTATCACAGGCCATATGGAGTGCACTCGTAGACGCGCTACAGGCCGTGTCCACTGTTGCCGAAGGTCCTCTCAGATCGAACCAGTGCGAAACGCGATTGGAGAAAAGCGAGTGCCCTAGGCCCGTCACCCTGTAGGCTGGGAAGATCCCCGGATCTCGAGCCATTAGACCAAGGTAGTCTGTATTGAAGGCTCCCATAAAGACTGCAGTGTCAGATCCCTTGACTTCTGAGAGGGTGATACCGGCTATCTCGTCGTTAGGAGCCTGTCAATCTATTGCGAGTTTGGAAAATATTACCGTTCTCGAGGGCTTCGTAGGCACCTTCCAGGTGCATCCGGGCTCTTGGATCCATCGCCTGTGTTTGTTAGCGGCCATTCGAGTTCCCTGCTAGGGCCGAGCGCTACTTTAGCTTCTTTTGGGCTTATGTTGAAGAACGGGGCATCGAATTGAGCGTATTCTGTTCCTTTTAAGAAATGACCGGCTTTGACATTCATCTAGATTCTTAGCTAGCCATATATCGGCGAAGTAAAGCCAGATGGCGTTCAGGAACTTACAGAGTCAACGCGGTCGGAATCTGGATGATAGAAAGCATCGGCATTGAACCTGCTTTCTGGAATTTTCGACCAAGCGGAGCGACCTTCAGAAACCAATCCCCAGAACTTTTCGAGATTGCTGGCACCACCAGGAAAACGGCAGCTCATTCCAACAATGGCGATTGGAATTACTCCATTTTCCAGAGTTGAAAGCGACGGTGCCACTGTTGCCGTACGGTGTTGTGAATCCCGATGCCCGTTGGGTTCGGCAGAGGCATGCCTGAGCTCCATACTGAGATGCCTTTCATTATCGATATCTTGAGAGAAAGCTTGAGGCTTTTCGACGACCGAAATCTCTTGAAGAATTCCAGTGCGCGTCTTTGTTCCATCAATCCCAGAGTCTAGCTTGGACGCTTCTTGTGGGTATTGACCAGAAACCATCAGAATGGCATCAGCATCCGCGCCTTTTAATTGGTCCTCGGAGAAGCCGTTGCACAGTGTTACATCCATTGGAGCACACGAATTTTTGGATGGCTGTCTTGTGTTTCCGTGTAACGTCGAGAGTGTGTCATGGAGGTTGAAGATTCAAGAGAGCGAACCTTCTGAAATGGAATTACGAAACGTCTTTTAGAAAGCTTTTGAGTGATGTGTCCAAACCTGATCTCCGCAAATGCCTCGACACGACCCAATTCGAGGAAAATGGGTTGGAAGAAAAGGATTTGGCCAATGACCCCAATTATCCTTATCGAATTTTTGAAATTCCATTGTGAGGGTATTGGCTCGGGAAGCGCTGGTTCTTGTCAAGATAGCTCTTGATTAATTGACCGCTGGACTTGGCAGGTCCCTACGTACAGCGTGATGTAGAGCACATGCCTGAGAGCGTGTACTTTTGTGGAGAATACGGCTCAGGGTTGAATTCGACGGTGGTACAGGATGCAATGAGCCATGCATAAGGAATAATAGGGCCGATCGTGATTAGGACGTGTAGCGTGATTGGATTTTGATAGAAGGTGGGAGGGGATGGAGATTCACAACCGAATCCAATCATGTCTGAGCCGGAATACAGTTGGCGTATCCCAAAATTAATTAACTGTAGTAGACGCAGTATATATAAATCCGAAGCGTCAACTTTTGAATTTTAAAATTCTTGAAGTCCCAATGGTTTTGGTCCTGGTTTCTTTGCCAAATACATAGCTGGCTAGGTACTTGTACTCTCCATTGTAGAATATCAGAATGTCAATACCGAGCAGTTTCAAAGGTCTCTCGCTAGGGTCGATTTACAGAACAGGGTAGGTATGTATGAGTGTACGTTGTACTTTAAGGTACGCTAAATGACACCCGCACGCTAGAAAGATCTCTAAACGCCTAAGACTAAGGTAAGTAAAGTAGAGTTTCCGTTAGTGTTTCAATACAAATTTAACGTGGCATCATGGCCGCCATTCAAGTCTTCCATCTATGACTATGTTGCCTCATCCACCTATCCAAACTGACAAGAACATAGAGAGGCTTGGAGCAGGTTGGCATTGGTCGATGTAAGGCGTGGCCTTTTTCAAGGAACCCAAGAGCCCATGCAGAGTCATCACATGGGCTGAGCATGCATATCTCAATTTTCCCTCTTTTCTCACTCGCAAGTAGGCTTCTCTCGGAAGAGCAATGGCAGCTGCCTACATTCTCTATGGTTGCATCTTCGAGTCCTCAGAGATCGTCGAGGCCACTCGGGTGGTCAGCTCTAATGCCAGAGCCCTACTGCACTTCATCGTGTCTAAATTGCTCGTTGGCAACATGCCACCCTGCAAAATTTATGTGGCATGAGCCGAAGCGTGTGGTACAACTGGATGAAGTCCACCATATCGACCACCTTGGAAATTCAAATATTTCACCAGCGCAATCCTTTTGAAGATTATACTGAGCAGAAAAAATATCTTGCTAAGAACGCCACTAACATAAGGCATTCACAAATGTTGCTGCGCGATTCTCAATTCAGGGGGTGAAAAAATGCGGATACTCTGCCTGCATGGCTATGGATCTAACTCCAATGTAAAAGTCCCTTAGGTGTTTGCCGCAAGAAATCGCTAATTGACTTCCGTACGTACTGCTGTCTAGGTAACAAAGTCAGCAGCTGGTATGTGGACAAGACTCAGATAAATGAGGTCCCATACCGCTAGAATAACGTTGATGACCAGAGTCTTTTTTGTATAGCTCCACTTCAACATGAGCTGCGCCGGGTCGTAGGTCATGAGGCTGAACTCGACTTTGCCTATCTGCAAGGTTGTATAGAGTCACCACCGTTTCCGGGTAAAAGCATATGATCACTCTTCCACACAACCCCTTTTCGTAGTGCCTCTGCTGACGGCTTGCAACAGGAGTCGGCGAGCTGTTTCCACCACCGTTCTACAAATTCTGGGACGGCGACTCCCCATCCTCCGTCCTCGCCGCAACAGATTTCATAGCCTCTTCCATCAGCTACAACAAGCCGGACGTCATCTTCGCGCATTCTGAAGGCGGGGCCGGAGCTCTCTCCGCCCTCCTCCGCCACCCACATAATGTCAAATGCCTCGTCCTTGTGAATGCCTTCCCGCCATTTGACGCAAGCGGGCGCAGGAGATTAGACGTTTCTATCTCTGGGACGCCGATCAGTGTACCAACACTTTTCGTACATGGGAAGAGCGATCCGATGGGATACTTCGTCAATCTGACCAAAGGCCTTGTGGACGAAAGGAATCTGACAACGTACTCATGGAACGGTGGGCACGAAATGCCCAATTCTGGCGAGCGAGGCATGTGGGCACAAATAGCGCAAAAAGCGGTGGAGATACTGAAGGAAAGTTGAATTTTTGAGTAGGTGTTGGCGATGTGTCTTCGTTGCCTGGGGTTGCTGCGCCCCGCTAATAATAACATCTCCAGTGCGCAAGCGTCATGAGGTATTCATTCTGACTCAACCGTCCCATCTGCTTCTTCTTGAGCCAAATAAAAATTTCAGCGCGCAATCGTCGCCCTCAAAGCTAGGAGGTCCAGGAGCTGTTTTACATATCGCAAGATTTTTGATGTTAGTGCAAAGCCTCACCCTCTCAATCCTAGCTTCAACCGCCTCACCCTAATTTATATCATAAGAATTCTGGTTCACCTGAGACGAACACGTATATCCATTTTCGGATGGTGATGGAGGAGTTGATAACACTTTAAAGATGATAGCGAGGCAATTGAGTTTCGATTTATCGGATCAGATGCGCTATTCCTGGTGTTCTGATCTGCGTCGATTCCACTCCTCTAACTGGGTGTAAAGATCCGCACGAAGTTAAGGATGTTGCCGATGTAGTCTGCTGGCAAGGGCGAATCCAGCATGGGCCGCCTACCCACCAACATACCAAAGACACAGCTTCTGTGATCACCGCACGGATCTCCTCGTCTCTCGCAGAGTGGGCGCAACAGCCAAGTGGGGCACAAAGCGCGTCGTTGATATTGATTCAAGCGTCACCGTCCGCGCCACGGTTCCTTGCAGACGTCACACTTTCCAATTGCACCAAATTATTCTCCGGGATGAAAAACATAGCGCCTCCAATTTGGGAGTGTCCAAAAAGTACATTTTCCTTAGCTTCTTGGTCTTTATTGTCCACGAGCAGCTCGAAGCGGTCTTTCGGGTCGACTACGCCCGGGAAAAGACAAGAATTCAATTGGAAGTACCATTTGCCACCACGAGTAGACAAAACTACCATGTCTGGAACGCCCCCTTCATGTGTCCCGAGGGTACGGCGCTCGAGTGAGAGCGCATGAAGACCCTTCTACTGCACTGGCATGTCCATTGAGGAGCTCGCACGCCACAAATCGAGTCTTACATGTCTGCATGAAAGGATCCTAAATGCATATCTGTTACAACGCCGACGAACGCTAGGCCTCACGAAAAAACACGCATATCAGATGCATGTTTGACGGACCCGACAAACCTCGAGACCCACTCGTCTGCATGTGATCATGCAGCGCATTGACAGAGATTTACACCGCAGCCATATCATATGTACCCCTCTCCACCGACCAGATTTACGGAATGTAGGGTTAGGGCTGCTACCAGCTGGTGCCACCGTTGTCCAGACATCTGTAAACGCACCCCCCCCCCCTTATATGGACCTGGGGACAGGGCCAGGTTGTGAGATATATACTAATTGTCGCATGTCAGTTCCTTGGGTCTTGTCCATAGATTCGAGCGAAACTCTGCAGCAGAACTACCTACCTATAGCCCGGCAAGCATGTGGCAAATGAGCATTGATGCAACAAGCCAACTAATCCGTGGTCAAGTCCGGACCACGTGTGCAGTATCATGTGTGCTTGTGCACATTTATCTGCAGCGCACCTACCAGCGCTACAACTGGACAACAACAAGACCAGCAGTTTGAGAGAAGGCTTGTGCCAAAGGACGGCCACGACTCACTCGAATTCTGATCCAGATACGACTGCGATAATTTTCGCTGGCATCGACGCGTTCTAGTTGGCTAGTCCCGCATCCCGACGTCAAAAAATTGCCCGAGACTCGTCTCCCAGGTGATGTTTTGATGGCCAAAGCAGTTTCCCTGCATGAGCTAATGCAAAGCTGACAGGCCCAGGAAAGGCCAAAAAAACCATTGCTCAGTATATTACATTGCTCAGTACATTACATGATAATATCTTACCATTCATGAGCTCAACGCAATTTTTGTTCGGTCACACTGCTGACTGCTCGGGCGTCGCATCCCAAGATCCCATTGGGGCGGGTCTATGCCGCATGTGTGCCCCGCATCTTGCGATATGAGGATCCATGAGATGAGTACTTCGACGACTACCTTTGAGTTTCACCCCTAGCCCCATATCATTGCATGATTGGCCTTAGGTACAGTCCATGCCCTCACCAATTTCTATTTACCTCTTGCACTCATACAGAAATTACCCTCGATATGTTAGTAGCAAGCAATTCTCGCAGAATGAACGAGACCTTTCATCCTGCACATGAACCGCCGAACGTCCAATCATTACCGCGACGGTAGATTACAACGTTTAATTGACCCTTTCAAGAATCTAACGACTCTAGTACGCCTGAGGCGAAGGCTGCCTTTCGAGAGATAGAGAGATTCGTCTTCACTATTACTAAAACTCGGTGAAAGCTGCGTACTAAGAACATCAATAGATGCAACATAGGGCCTTCAGCCCCCGAGTAAATTTTGGCTGATTAAAACGCATGATTGAACATGACACAGACGAGCCTCTGACGCGCCATTGGTTTCTCAAACTTGAAGCCAGCTCTGGTCATGGTGGTTGACCATCACCTTAAAAACATTTCCCTCTAATCTTGACGATTAATGCCACTCGACTAAGACAAGAGAACCGCCTCTTCGCGTTTACTACCTCATTGACATCAAATGTAGGAATGTTGGAGTATCTTGAATATTCACGCTCTCTGCCCACAGACCCTTCTTCCTAGATGATCACACTTCTCCAAAAGCGTCTCTAGCCCCAAAGAATCCAGGCCCTGGAGTTCCACATTCTCACCTATTCCATTGCATTGAAAGTCCAAACTTTGGCTACCTCGATACAACCGTCGGCGTCTACTACGCCTTCTTCTTCAAACCCTTGGGTAGTCCTCCTTCGGACGTACGTAACACCATCTTCTGAAGACAGGGGCAGGAAGCACTGCTGACTTCCCAATCTTCGCAGCTCTTGACAGGCGCGACGCCACACTCCCCACCAAATACTGTAGCAATAAGTGCTCGCATACTCGTAGACACATACACACATTGACACACACACACATGAGGGCATACAAATGACGTAGGTAGTAGTGATTGGCCTGTCCCAGCGCCAGGGCCACCACTGAATAGAGGCCTGAACAGGCATATTCTCGTCCCTAGCGCTAAGAAAACTCCCATGTCTGAGCGACATAGGCCTGGAGTGAAAATGAAGCTATATACAGGTGCGGGCGGGTGGGCAAGAATTCCATGGCTCCGAAAGAGATTGAAAACGAATGAAGAGCTATTACCTGGTGTAGGACGGGCATATATATCGCTCCATCATGACACGTGTCTCCCGCCATGACCACTGTTCTAGCAAGTTCCATGTGGGGGCCGGCCATGGGTCATGGCTACTGATCCCTGACTCCCTATGCGAATCACTACATAACCCATAGTCCCACTGTAGCGAGCAGTCTTGGGGAATAATGTTTGAATGATACCGCTTCAATACCAAATACACCGAAGTGATTTCCTTCAGCTTGATGGACTTTACTCGGCGGCGCGCTCGCGCTCCCAGAATCTGCCGCGGGTACAACCAGGACGAGGCGCTAAATGCACAGAGCAGCAGAGCAGCGATTCCGGACGCATTCTTATCTCCAAATCTATCACTTCCACCACTACCCCGTGTCAAAAAGTAGGATATGTAGGAAACAACGGTGATGACAGTGATGTGTAAGATGAATGGATTCTATCTCAGAAGGCTGCTGGGGGATGTCTTTGACCCCATACAACTGGAGTGGTATAGCCGACAAGCGCATAAGTCATAGCTGAAACATGGCCGGGGCCCCGTAGTTTCGACACCCCGGCGCGGATGGTCACTAATCTTTGCAATCTCGAGATCGAAGTGCGCTGTCACTGGTTCCTCGGTGCAATTTTGAGCATTGCTGGCGCTATCTGGCTGACCATTTCTGTATCGTGAAATGCGATATCCAATGCCAACGTCGCAACTGCTACCTCTATGGGGACTAGCGACCGGTTCAGAGAGCAACACGTACCTTTAATGATCAGAGAGGCACAAGAAGCACAAATGAAATTGATAAGACTGTAGCCAGAGAGGTAAATCAGTAGCACTGTACAAGGTTCAACATCAGACTTACCAAATTGACCGCAAAAACAAGACCATACGTATATAATCTTCAAAAACGTCATAGAGGAAGCATACACACTCGGACACTGACCTTATACAGGAATAGATATGGCTAATAGCTAGACTTCAAAAAGTATCTCGTTGAGCTCGCTGGAGACCGGAGAATGGCCTCCCGCCTCATTCATGGGACCGCGCATAGGCGCATGGAGTTACGAGCAGAATAGCCACGATCGTGTTTATGGCAACACTCCCGCTGGATGAAACATGATGTATAAACCGTTGCGATTCCTCCACTAGCTACACGCGCTGGGGCTTGCACTCCAAACGAGCCACCATATCACAGCTCGATCTTCGGTTCAGCTCTTCTTCTCGCATGAATATCCAAAGTACCTTAAGCATGGTGTCTTTCAAATTTCCCACCGCCCTTTTGCTATGCCATCTCACGTCAGCATTTTCCTTGTCGATTTTGCCCGCGCAACAAATCACCGGGAGCGAAAATATCTCCGCTGTTCTCTTTCCAGCCATGTAAGTGCTTCGAAGAGGCGAAAGATATCGTTCTTTGATTGACAACCCATTTTCAAGCCTATCTAATCTCACCGCTCCACCTCCCATTCCCGGCTTCGAAGTTCGACTCTTGTTTGACCAGAATCCAATTCTAGTCCTGTACCAGATCTACAACAACGCCATCGAAACGATGATTTGGCTGGCTGTACAACCATACAGTTACCCTTTGATAGTGGATGTTACAATGACAACTCCTTTTTATGTTGAAGAACTCCGCCTTGACATGTGGCCGGAGAGAACCACCCGGTTTCAGATGAAACACGCCGTTCAAGCAATATACGAGGCCGGTATCGCTCTAGCCGTGAAGCCCATAACCAGACGAGGCTATGTCCCCAGGCTATATTCGGGCCTGTTTCTCCAGAATCGGCAGATTGGGTTCATGAAATGGCAGCACAAACAGAGGGCAGTAGCGGGCGCAACGAACGGCACCGTAGACCTTGTCGACGTAGTCAATTCGACGAGCACTCTGCAGCTCATGCATGTTGACGGGCCGACTAGCCTTCAAGTAGATATGGGTGACATAGTGGATCCAAGAGACTCGCAATTCAAAATCACCTACGAGGTCTGTGACAAAGACGCTTATCTTCCGGAGACATTTTCAGCGTTCCTCGACGCCATAGCAACCGCAGCAACGTACGACGAGTTCGCTACGGGTGCATTCGTAAACGCGGCCAGCGTATCAGGTGATATTGCTCTGAATGTGCACGGATCGGATGTCGACTCATCGCTCAGCTGGCGCCGATTAGTAAGGACGTTGACGTTGCTCTGGGAAAATATCATCATGGACCATAATTTCAAAGAATTGGACTTTGAGATATTCTACGCGGGGCGAAAGATCGGTGAAGGTTTCATTATGAACTTGACTGCACCTCGAACAAGCATGGCATTCTCCTGCTAGAGTTGTGGGGAAATGTGCCGTCACCTGACTGTCCTCGGTTGAAGAACGTCGAGTGTGATCTACTACTCTCGAGAAACCTGTTGTAAAAATTCCTTAGGGTCATGCCTCATCTATCAGGACACTATCGCTCATGGCACGCCTTCGACAGGGAAAACGAACTCCATTGATTCCTCTCAGATTCGTGACATCCAAGCCCCTCAACCAATCATTCGAACGTGACCTTCCTATTGACCCATATCCTTCTTTCCTTCAACGTGCCTCCTTCCGGCTCTTAGCCTCAAGTCCGACCAGATGAGAGCGTGGACGAAACTCAACAACGTGCGCGCCAGGTCTGTCCACCACGTTGGCAGGCCCCAGTACCGGTTCCAGCTCTTCCACAATAGTCTGCAAAATATACATTTTCAGATCCCAGTGCGCGTAACCGTCCAGATCTTCCGGACGCCGCCTGCTGGGAACAAGCGCCGGGACAGCCAGGTGAGAAGAACCGCTGATGTTGAACCTGACCTTTTCAAACGCCGTGAGGGTCTTGAAGCCTCGGAAGAAGGACGTCCCGAGCACCTGAACATTCCTCGGAGAGCCGTCGTTGCAAAAGAACAAGAGGTCAACGAAGCACGTCCCCCGCACACCACCACCCGCGTGCTGCAATTTTCGAATCAACGGCATACAAAGCGCATAATCCCCCATGCTGAAATTCCCAAAGCAGTCCTTGGAAGACTTGGGAATGCTGATGGACAGCCATACATTCTTGATATGCCGAGCCGCCAGCCGCGTCGGATGCCGCGGCATCCAAGTCGCAAACTCCTTGATCAATGGATTCTCACGGCCGGACGTGCACCTGAGCTCCCACCGGCTGGGAAGCGCGACGAAGGTGAAGACGTGTTGGCCCGCGTAAAACACCTCCATCGCTTCGAGCCCGCATGCTTTCGAGCACCGGAAGATGGCGACGTCAAAAGGCATACATAATTGATATCGTTCGTGCCAACCCTCCCTCAGGGCTCGGACGAGCCACATCGGCGTGAGGATGGCCACGGGCTTGCAGAGGAGTTCGTGCCAGATTTGGCGTCTGATTTCGACTGGGAATGCGGAGAATGCACCGAAGGCCGATGGCGGGACCATGGTGAGGATGGCAGATGGGGGAGGCTGTGGGGTTGTGGAGGGGTTGTGATTTTTGGCGAAAAGAAGTCGGCTATTTGTAGCTGGTGTTAAGACGCTAAGTGGAGTGTTGAGGGGTAACCTATCACGATCTAGAAGTTGGAGTAATATGGGAGACGGTGTTATACCTTGAAAGCTGTTGCTACTGGTCATTCATCCTCTAAGAATTCTGCACAATTATGTTGTCAACAACTATGAGACCTGGTAGGCGCCAACGATACTCTCTGTCAACCATTGACCCCACTTTCCGCCATTTTCTTTTCCCGCAACCAAAACTTGGCGACACATATTCCTAAGTACAACATACATCTATCATCGTTCACATACACCTTGCTCAAATTCCGCCGTTCAAGTATCTAGCCATCGGACGGGCCAACACCAGCAATGCAGACGGGTCTGGAGCAAAGGCTGGTACAAATTTTGAGGACGAGTTTCAGAGCGATATTGAGAGGACGGTAGGAGGGTTACAACACGATAATAGAGCATGTACAGGTCATATTTCATCATACCATATCTCTGATGCATTTCTTGACCCTGAAGATGTATTGTCCGCTTCACAATACACTTCGTACAGCACCGCCATGACTGACAATTTCGAACCTGGGAATCCGACAAGAATACGGAAAAAGAAGCGGCAGAGAGTTCAAACGGTCCAGCCAAAAACGGTGAGAATCATAGCACTAGCCAAAATAAAGAGGCTCCACAGCGCTTTCCACGTCCTCGAGTCTCATACCACTGATTTCGTGCTCGAGGGAGAAAACTATCAGATAAGACCCTGGCGGAGCAGAAGGGACCAGCTTGAAAATGAAGAGAACGGGCGCAGTGTAAGGAGAGCCGGGTTGCTTGATGAAATATTTACCTTGGGCAGTAAAGGGGCTGAAAAATATGCAGATGGAATGTGATCGGAGCTTGTATAGTGAACACCTTTGCCCCGGTGGATCGCAATATTTTTGCATGCAGCATGCAAGATGCAAGAGCGAATATGTGGTATGCTGTTGTGGGTTCGTGATTAGTAAGTAGAGTGAAGGTTCGGGTTCATAGGACCATGGTTTAGACCCCTGACCTCAGAGACGTGCTTCGAGGTTTCCGAGATGCTGTCTTAAACAAAGCGGTGCAAATTTTCAAGATGTTGACACAACAAAAGCCAACGCGACAAGAGTCAACAAGGAATTACTAACTCGCTATTCCAAGTTTGAAGTGGAGCTTGCTATGATGAGATAGCTCTGATTGAGGGGCTACCGGCATTCGAAGTAGCAATCTGAATATGCAGCGTGGCCTGACCCTTCGCCACATAAGGTTTCTCATCCTGATGAGCTATTCTTTTCCTTTGTAGAGGTCTTCTCGATCATTTTTCATCTTTCCTCCATTGCGCTTTTGACCGTTCGAAATCTAGAATTCCGACTTATCAAACAGCTCTGATTCCACCACATCCATGAACACTAGCAGCTTCCTATGCCCCAAACCACCGCTCGAGTATCTTTGGTCGTTGATATTGCTCTCAGTCGTCCATATTGTCGACATGGGGTGCACGACCTTCCTCTATCGTCTCATCAGTGCAAGGGCGAAACTCCACACAACTGACGTGGCCACGGTCATAGTACACGCAATGCCCCAGAGATGGCTGCAACTCGACCGCAATAGTCTTCTTCAAGATCTCGAATACATCTCCTGCCCACTCCGACTCTGTTATGGGACCATTTGCTGCCCGAATACGTGCTGGCTGGAGATACTGAATCTGGAATGGTTCGACATACAGCCTTTCTTCGAGCTCGAAAATCACTATGCGGAAGCCGGTGAAAGCCTTGAATATAGATAGAAGCTGTCTGTAGACTGGGGTGCGCGCAAAGCTTTCCAGCTCAATGTTTTTGATCTTGATGCGACAGAAGTCACGATGGGCTCCAGCGCCCCCGAACGCTTCGAACCATTTGCGATAGTGGTCCTCCAGGTGTCCTGGATTCTTTGTCAGATCATCGTTGATCGGATTGGCTGTATATGAGTACAAAGACACATCTAGGATGATCTCAATCTTTTGTAGACGGGCGAACTCTTGGGGGCGCGGAGGTAGCACAACTTGGTCTGGGTGTCTACAGAGGTAGGCGCGGAAAACGCTTTCCTTATAGAGAATCTCTTGCATTTCTGAGCTGACGGATTTGGAGACCAGCAGAAGACTGATGTATGTGGGAGGATGGTAACCGAGCTCGTGGTAGTGGAAGGATCCCAGGGGTGATTGAAGCCAGCCCTCAGGATCAGCGACAACGTACTTGCCCCCTTTTATTACCTCGGTATAGATGAGGTCTCGAATTTCCTGAGGTATCCTGCTCAAAGTGTTTCCAGACATGTCGTTTATTTTTGCGAATCAGTCAAAGTGAGTCAAAGGCCTTGAAGGTAAACGATAGATTTTAGGCAAGAGAAATCCTCCTGAAGCCAATCTTTCACTGTTTGCCGGTCAGCAGTGCGTTGGCTCTAGGGGCGACGGTACACCAACGTGGGGAGGTTCAATTGCGGTAGAAGTGTCTATTGATGCACTGAAGAGAATTGAGGAAAGGTAGGCGCGATTAAGTTCTTTGACTGCTGTCTTCTGACCGTATGTGTGCCTTGTATGAATGCCAGTAGTCTTTGTCCTAGAGCAGACACAGTCTTCGTTGCAGTCAGCTTCAATTACGACAAGCAGGTTGCAACACCAAGCGGTATAGTGTTTCACCAAGTCACGTCAGGCAACATACAAGAACTCGAAATGGAAACGAGAAGAGTTGGGTAAGACTCAAGAAACTTTTGCTATGATAGCGGTCTTAATTGTGAGGATGGTAACCGCGGTGACAGTGGTGGCAGCCGTGGTTTAAACGGAACACAACAGTGCTGCAAGTATCTATGGTGACGCTTAGAGCTGAACCGTTATCACGAACCGAGACGGATGTCCACAAATCTGTGAAGGAGATTCACGTCTCTGTGATGAAAAATAAGGAGTCCGCCAGCCGCTGTTCACAAGATTATGCTATGATCTGGGATATGAAGATACACAATCAATGCTGACTTGGATTTGCAAGACGGTAGAATATTCTTGCCCTTGTGTCTCGCCTAGAGGTCAGATCTTAAAGAATATCTCAAACGCCGAGACAATCTGCAAGCATTTGGTTGTTGTAATTTTTTTTTATATATATAATCCTACTCCCCGATCAAGTTCCAGGCTCTTGACAAAAGTTGTGAAATAACGTCAAGGACGAAGGCGCGAATCTGCGTTCATTATAGTGTCCAATAAGATATGGCTTGTCTGTCCTCATGTACATCCTCTATATAGAGATCATAGCACCCAGGAATGTCCAAAGGACTCCCAACCGTCCAATGTGACATGGCATCTCTTCCTCGGAACCTCCAAAGGGCCGATTTCGCGAAGCTTGTTGATGGAGCGGTCTTCCTCTCTTGATTCGCTGAAGGGGAACGCAACCTTCTTCGTATCTAACCTGATGCCGACATTTTGGATCATGGTGAGAGCGCCAGAGTTTAGAGACTTGGAAGAGAGCCCTCGCAGGTACTGGAACTCGAAAGAGAAAGCACATCGCCTCGTGATTGAGCCGACAATTCACTCGCAAAATGCTGAGGCGGCCGGATTCGGGCCGGAACTCGGACTCCCCATCGTACACCCGGAAGAGTCGTGCGCAGTGTTATTATTTATAGGGCCACCGTATGGGACTATAGGATGCCTTTAGAAAGGTGGTGGTAGATTACGTTGCGTATTTCCGGAAGGAAGACGAAAAAAAAACCGTATCGTGTCGTTGATTGAGAGATACAGCCTTTGACCATGTCGGTAATTCCCGAAGGCTTTGGGGGAAAGCTTCTGGAATGCTTCGGGTGAGGGCATGGTAAGAGAACTCGAGGTGAACGCAAGACAGGTTGCAGATCAACCAGGGAGAGGTAAGAATGGAAGTTCTGGACAGCGAATAAGTTTCTGGAAGTTGTAGGATATATTCTTGCTTGAGAAGATCAATTTATGGGATTACTCGAGGCTGGGAAAAATATAGATTCTGGGCCTTGGGTTTTTTTATCTTGCTCAAAAACGAGCAAGTTTGAAGATGGCAGCCAAAGCTTGTCTCGTACGACTTGCCAAGACCTTTCTATCGTGAACATACAACTGCATGATGAAAAGCAGACAGGGTGTTACAAAAGTGGCATTTGAAACAGCTACGAATCCTCAAAATTTGCCTTGTATTGCATCAATGAGGAAGCTTCTGCGTTTCCTGACGAACTTTTACTGGGCCATTGCGATCATGAGTGACAGCGACTCTGGAATGATTTCACACTGCTACTCTTTGGACTGCTTGCTTAAAACGGGTAGATTGGGAAGGGGTTATGCCGAGCAATATATCCGTGGATATATGACCGACTAAATAGATATTGATTCATAACAAAGTCTCTAGAATAGAGAGTCAAATGACAACTCGCTCAGCAGACAAAACGTGAATGTGCTACTGTCATCCCGACCAGGCACAGCCGGTCCCAGAAAGCATACCCTTTCAGCACAAATCCAGCTCGGAAATATCACCTCCCTCGCCGTCTCCTTCAGTTGTAGCCTTCAACTCCATGGTTCGAGTTCTCAGAAAGAGCCTCAAGCGGATGGAACCCGAGGCAATGACCATCCACGCTGTCATCGAACTTCGCAGGTCCTAGACTACCTTCCAAAAACCTTCGCACCTTCTGATAGCTCTCCCTATGGTGCGAGAGTAGTCTCGACTCATAAGGGAAGGTATTTCGGAATTGCTCTTCGGTGAGGAGACCTTCAAATTCGCTAGCTTCGTATCTCTCAATCACAATCTTAATGACCAAGCTGTTGAATCCAGTCAATACTCCAAGGATGGCAAATAGTGCATCGTGCTCGAGGTGGTAGGTGGGAGCGCCTTCTTTACCGTAGTTGAGGTTGACGAGGCATGACTCTCGGGTGGTGTGGGTGCCGGCGAATAATGCGATGAGATTCCTTTCGAATGGGAGTGCGGCCGAGCTGGTATCGAGGCGGAACTCGACGTGCTGGGCGGAGGTGGTTGATACCAAAGCAAGGTTCGTCGGGGGTTTGCGGTCGGGAAAGCCAAGGTTTACTCGAAAAATCGCATTCTTGGATAGAAGCTGAGTGGCCTCCTCGCTTACAAGCTTGCTAGTCCTAACGATTTCAAGGTTTCCAGCCGTGATTGAATGCCGATAAATCATATCACGGAGTTCACGCGGTAAGTCCAATAATGACATAGGTATCTTCTTTGATGGCATGAGTTGGAGCTTGCTCTCGGCTGTCTTGTTTCCCGTGGCTTGTATGGGGTTCGACTGACTGTTGTCGATTCCCGAAGACATGGTATTCGATTAGTGCGAGGGGTCAGAGTTGCTGGACTTTCTAGCGGTGGAGTGTGGTCTGAAGCCGTGGGCAAGACTAGAAAGTTGATGATGGGTGAAAGATTGATGATCGAACGAAGAGCAAGCCCGCAAGGAGCTATATATATCCATGAAGGGTGGCTGTGTCATGGTAAGTAAAGTGTCAACGGTGCTAGATATACATTCCGCAAAGATACCCTCTTTGTATCCACACGTGACAATTGATCGTGTGTTGGAACATGTGATTGAAAACACTTGACACAACGATCGGAAGCTCTAGCGTCACAGAAAGGTATTGAACCTTTCCTATTTAGTGGCTGACTGGGATCACACGCCTTGTCTCGGCAGCTCTTGTCACTTACGTGAAACGCCACTTCTCCGTAGCTAAAAGACGCTTCTGTTCTCCGAATAAGCCTCATTTGTCGATTTGGTACCCAAAGACAGCGACACCGATATGATAATTGTGCACATGTGCTATTTTTACCCCTTGAAACATGGAGAAAGAGGCAACCGATCGCAGTATATTAGATTGGAAAGAGAGAGCATACCGTTTTATTGCCCCTCAATCACCATTTCGATAGAATTAGTACATTGTTCCAAACGCCCGCCCGTCTTCATTGTCAACAGATCCATGTCTCGTATTAGTGGGCACCGAGCAAGTAAGCTGTGTTGCTATGGGCTGCGATTTCCCGGTCTTCAGAGTAATTTTCAATGATAACCCAAGCGCCTCACGAAACCGTCCCTACCATTCTATCATCTCCTCTCCCACATATCGCTTATAGCGCCCCCTGACTCCACTATCTATCCCAGAGCTCTACTCAGGCTTAAAGTCTCTTGGGCGGAATTTTAGTAAATGGCCTTGGATGCTCTTGTCCAGAACCGCCGGTCCGAGCGTGATCTCCAAGACCTCACGAATAGTCTTGTAATCCTTCAGGAGCGACCTATGGGGGTAATTGTCCTCAGTCTGGGTTATCAATCTCCTCCACTGACCGAAGCAAACTAATTCAAACTCGACGTCTCTTTCCCGCCTGATCTTCAGGGCCAAAGTCTTGAACCCTGTGAGATTGGTGATAGCCTGCCATACCATCTGTGGCGTAGAAGTCCTCTCATACGGGACACAATCGAAAAGGCCGAGATCAAGAAAGATGGTGCATGATTGGCGGACAATATCTCTACCACCGAAAGACTTGATAAGATTGGTGTAGACGTCGAAGTAACGGGACTGTCCGTCAGCGGCGTCCATCTTGAAGTGAACTTCAACATGTTGTATAAGTGGAGTGGCATGAACGACGAGAGTGCCTGTAAGGTCGATACTACCTGTCAACGGGAACGAGGCCGAAGATGTCCGATCGGCATAGCCAAAGTTCATCCGAAGAACGGCGTTCTTTTTCATCACTTTTGCCACTTCCTCGTGTATGAGCTTATTAGTCCTCATAATGCTGAGGGCTCCAGCCGCGATCAAGGGCTCATAGATCAGCATACGAAGTTCTAGAGGTAGCTGGAGCAGTGAAAAGGTTGTCAGACCGGAAGTTTCCAATAGCAGTCCTTTTTCTATCTCCTGTGATCCAGTATCTGGGCCAGATATTGTGAAGAGGCTGTGGTCAATATTTTGAAGGTCAATATTGCTGAAGTTCAAGAGAGTGAAATTAAAGTTGCAATTTTCGCTGACGTCGCTGGCTTCGACGATTTTCATTTCGTTGAAGTCAGAATTATCTGTGCAAGACATAGACTCTGCCTGTGATTTCTTTTATGCTGACCGTCGTGGTTGGCTTATTGTGAAGATGATAGAGTTGGTTGATGATCCTGGATGCAGGTGCCGAGGGATGAAGGAAGTAAAGCTTGAGTGAAAAGGTCGGGCAACGAAGTATAATGGAAGACGAAAGAATTTTGTAGCAGGAACCTATCACGTACTCTGATGTTGGGCTCAACGAAGACAAAGACAATAGTGTTGTGTCAAGTTTTGTGTTGTCCAGATTCTTTCGACATGACAAGCGATACATTTGGCGGACGTCTTTGTGTGAAACGTTTTTTAAGACAGGTGCGCGGAAAACGGTGATTTTCTTCATCCTTTGAGCGTGTTAACTCATCTTCGTTGAATCGGAACATCGCTTCGAGGATAAGATTAAACCTCTATGTATGAGTGTGTATTCGCCATTGCAATGCTCGCTGATACGAGTCTTACAACTCATTTGGAATGTTCCGGACGTTTATTTTTGCAGATGATTCACTACTAGATTAGTAAAAGACACAATTTCCATTGCTTGCATTTCATTCACGTTCCGCCCAGAAATCGGTAGGACTCCCATCAAGTACCCCTACACCCCTTTCCGGGTAAGCGCTGTGATACCTGTCGCCTAATTCGAGGGTCTGAACTCGCTGGGGTGGTACTCGAGACGGAAATCCTGCTGATCACAGTAGAATACCGCAGGCCCAAGCTTCCTATCTAGCTTCCACCGCACCAAGCCGAACAAAGTCCAATGCATGATGCAGGACCTCGGATCCACGTCGCAAAGTGGGCACTGGACTGGATAGAGGATCCTAACCGTCAGCTGTTTGAACCCAGTCAGTGTACCGATCGCTTGTAATAAGACGTGCGTGCCGTACCTAGGCGGCCGGAAATTAGCCTCGCCATAGTCGAGCGTGACCTCGCATGACTTTCTGGTGATGCTGGAGCCGCTAAACGGGCTGATCCCCACCACATCACTGTCCGCTGGCCATATTCCACCCTTTGTACGATCCAAGCGAGCGCGGATGTGGATGCACTGGATTAGCACTGCCGTCTCCACGCTCATGGCAGCTGCAATCGGTCCATATCCAATGTCTATGGGGTAAGGGACCTTGTTATAAATGTGATAGGCGGCTTCCCTATGAATAGCGTTGGAGGCTCTCAGGATGTTGAGCTCTTTGGCTTCACCCAGAGCCTCATAGATTAATGCGCGCAGCTCCGCTGGCAGCCGCTGAAGAGTGGTTCCCTTCGAGATTGGGACAGATGAGCTAACCTCGACCTTTGAAACACAGCCGTGTTGTTCAGTGACGGGCATCGCGTGAAGATCTTTGTTGTTGGGAGAAGCCATAAGCGACTAGCGATGCTCACTAGCTAAATCACCAGGGAATCGCAGGGTACGAAAGATGACTGCGTTCACAGATCGTTAAAGATGGTTAGTAGTTGTAATAGGTTCGACTTCAATTGGCGCTGGTACAATGGTGTTGCGGTACTCTCCTTCTTTCAGGACACTTTTAAAATTTTGATGGAGAGATTGGCGGTCCATGGTGGGCGCCAGAGAGAGAAATTAGAAATGCTGTATACATAACAAAGACTGAGATATTTCAGACACAAAGTCATAGTGCCCGACAAGCGGAAGTTCATTGTCGTGATCCATTCTTTGAACAATTAGCTATGTCCACCATAGATTTGACCTAGGCATTAAAAAACGCCATTCGACTGATGGCATACATGTAATGTATTCAGTGGCAATGAGTAGCAGTCACTACAAACTGTGACCAAGCTAGTTAGCCAAGGAAGAGAGGGAATGTTTGTAGTGGACCAACAAGTCATGCAACATTAGTCGCATATGCTAATTACGTATGACCGCCAGCAAGTCTCAAATTTTGTTCCTGCTTCGTGTGTCCTTCGCGACAGCGAGAGGTAGGTTGTCCAAAAATTTGACAGTCCGAGAAGCTAGACAGCTCTTTTCGTTGTGTAGCCCAAAGAAGCTCATTATAACAACAGAGCAAGGATTTCTATAAAGATGAGTAGACCCTATTCTCGTTCCAAGCATGGAACGACCATTGCGATAGAGATTTTAATGATCATGTTGTAAAGAGATGGCTCAATATCTGTAACAACTGCCGGCAAAGGGATAAAGAAATCAGGCGTCAGAAGGACGCTTGCACGGTAAGGGTTCAGGGATGTGGCAATTAATACCCAGCAAACCTGTAACAAAGGCAAACAGATGCTCAGACTGTCTTTTATTTTTTATTCCAGTACAAGGCCATCGTGGGCGCCTACCATGGATCTTGATGAGTCTTTCAAGAGGGCAGAACACTGTCAGTAAAAGGGCTTCGCAAGACAAGGCTTCTATCAGGACACATTCTGCCCAGTCTATATTTACTTCGGTTGTGAATTGGTCACAGTCAAATCTCGATACGACGTACGCATGAGCGGTTTCGTATCTCCCAAATCAGACGATGTCAGCACCCAAGACTGTCATGTTTTTGACTGCTGACCAGACTCGCTTATCTGACAAGCATTACAATAATAGAAAATCAAGAGGTTCAAAGCTTTGCTACCCGTAAAGCATTGGGGACAAGGTTTCACGCAGGCTATCTACAGTATCGAAGAAGAGAGAATCATGAAGACGTCATGCACCTATCCCGTATTCACCTCTAGAACCTTGCCCAATCCTCCAAACCCAGCGAAGATAGGAGCGCCGCGACGATACTTGGCTCGCTCCTTCTCTTGACATGCGCGCGTGGATGGAACTCCAAAGAACCGCTTTCACCATGATTGATGAATGCCGCGGGGCCCAGTGCAGGCATCATCCGCTTGTTCAAGACCTTCAAATCCGATGCATCCATGCACAAGCGGCGTTGGGGGCTAGAATTCCAGTTTGATGATGTATCGCGAGATCCACGACGCACGACTGTGATTCCCACTGTGTTGAATTGTGTATAGCCGGACAACGTATACGAGAGCAGGGGTACAAATATCGTCCGTATGTTGAGTGTTTCGAGTGTTTCGCCTTCGCCGCCATCATATTCGACGGTGATGGTGCAGCGGCCCATAGTGCTGTAGTGATGCCAGCCAAGATGCCGAATTGAGGAGGACCGGAGCGCGTCCACCGATTCGCTGGAGTATTCAAGAGGGATACGGCAGCGAATTTCGACGTTTTGTATGCCTGCTGGTATGCTGGTCTTTCCCAGAACAGTGTTCTCGTGACCCTCGATGCCAAGGTTGACTCGGAACGTTGCTTCGTGCTTGATGCGTTGCAAGGCTTCTTTGGTAATGGCGGGGCAAACGCACAGTATGCTGAGGTCTCCCGATTGAAGGAATGGCGCGATGATCTTGTCTCGCAGCTCACGAGGAATGGTGAGTAAGTTGGGCCGTCGGTGGCTCTCCGTTTGGTGGGTGGGGACAGCTGTCTGAGGGGCTACCGATGCCATGGCTGGCGAACTGTTCTCACAAATTCGTTTCAGGCTGCTCAAATTTGATCGGAATCCCTTGGTATTTTGACTGTAATGTTTCTGTGAAAGTGAAAGATGTGGGTAAGAGTGATGGGCTGTATTCGTTCAAAGAGGGCGTTAGCGTTGTGTTATGCCATAGTGACAAGTTCAGCCTTGTGTTGTGCCTCGGCGAACGTTCATTATGATTGGCTCATATCCCCGGACAAAGAGAAAGCGGGAGATATTCACAGCCCAATTCTTGAAAGGCGCCAAGCTCAACAGTTGCAAGAGCCAAGACAAAAAGTGACGCTGGGACACGAGCATTGTTCCAATGAAGCCGCGAAGGCCTAAATCACGTGAACATCATCATCTTAGTCCCGACTACTGAGCCGGTCAGTCCTTGTAATTTCCTGGCACAGGATTCGGCGAGGCCTAGGTTCTCGGTCTCACCAAAGTCCTCAACACCATTCTTGAACTTGCTATCGCTACGTACGAAATGTTTTCGGAGGTATCAACTACGTTGCTCGAGTGGGATACGAACAAGACATCATCAGTAGAGTAAGATGAGGACCAATCAATTGGAGATGGTCCCAGACATACTTCAGAATTGACTCTCATTACGCCAATAATTACCCCATGAATGAAACCGTTTTTCTATCCGACGATCTTCAACAGCCCTTTGCCACTTTGGGCCTTGTTCTCTTTCATCGCACGCGCGTCTGTTCCTGAGCAATTCTATGCACCCTCAAGTCCGAATCCAATGACCCACCGATTTTTACACAAAACAAGCACTTGTCACATTGAGACCTGTATTGATGAGACTGACGTTCGAGGAGGCTGCACCTGTATCGGGGATCGTGACGAGAGGAGGAGGAGGACCTTATGAAGGCATCCATTGCCACCAATTTTTGTAGTGAGATGCCTTTATCCTGTGTTGCACAGCCCCATAGTATTCAAGATTATGGAGAAATGGTCGCTTGTTCCGCGCTTGCACACGGATATTGATCGGTCGCGGTTTTTAGATTAGCAACTATGTCGTCTGACACATCCATATCCCAATTTCCAGGATTTCGGCCTGGATAGTGGCAGCCATCATCATTGTTCCACACCTGGAGGCTAAAAAGGATCGTATGTGCGGCTTCGGAGCCCATGTTAGCTAGCATGAAGTACGCAATTTCGAGTAGCAGGGCTTTTTACTCTCTTACGCGATTGATTCATCTTCGTGCCTTACTGTAAGGCCAATGACATGGTCCTTGGAGTCGGCGAGACCATGAGTCGCAAATTCTCCGTGGTTCTCATCAGACCTAGGTGCTGACATTACATATTGTAGATGAAATCAAGATGAAGATAGAGGCTCATGCAGTAGTAACAGCGTCCGATGAACTTTTAATTGATGTTATGGACCTGCCGTCGGTTTCCATTTATCTGACAGCCATCAATTTTCGTGTAGAACTCATGAGTTGATATATATAGAATGAACAATCCTCAAGGGAGCAGCGGCAATCCGAGCAACATCGCAGTGCACCCTTCAATTCCTAATTACATCTTCATGAGCTCTTGAGCCATGCCGCCCGTCAGAACAGTACTCTGGCTTTGCTCCTGATGCGACATCTCGTACATGCCATACTTTGTTGCACACCAATCCCTGGCATTTGACGCTGTACCATCATTATCCGTGAACTCGGCATTATCCGCGGCGCGAAGGAAGTAGGAAATCGAATATCGATCCTCGCGGCAATCAATGGGTAAGGCACGATGTAGAGCTGATCGGAAGCGTCGATGCGATAGAAAACGAAGGGTATCGGCGACATTGACAACGGCATGGCCGGGGCGCGGCTCTACGTATTCCCACTTCGCTGAGGAAGGGGATAGAACTTGCAGACCCCATTGAGCAGCGAAGAGGAGTGTGAGGGAGCCAATGTCCGTATGCATGTTCTGACCTGCTTCTCCCGTTTGTGCGTCGCTATGCGATGGGTAATGGAGGAAATAGAGTGTGCTTTTAGATGGGAGATCTTCGCGATGGTGAGCGTCGAAGCGATCCCCGCCTTTAAGGCTCAAACCGTCAGAGAGGCTGTCGAGGATAGCGCGGAGAATGAAGTGAGATGTCGATATGAAGTCGTCGAAGAGGCTCAGGTTTGAAAGAACGATGGGTGGAAGGGCCCAGCGGCCTCGAAGCTCTTGTCGGCCGATCTGATGGTGGAAGGGAGGATAGAGGTTAGCGACTGTTTAGATCGCGGTAGTAAATGCGGACTGGGGACAGTCAAACCTTCAGGACTTCGAAACCATCCTTTGAGCCTTCAAGAACTCCTGATTGGACACCCGTAGGCTTGAATCTATAGTAGACGGTAGCCACTTAGCACGTATAGAACGTAATAGCTTGAAAGCTTACCCATGGGCATTGGATATAGTTTCCATCCTGGCCTTCTCGGTAAGGGGTTGTGCAAACCAATCGCGCATGATCTCATTCAATCGTTCAAGGTCACGGAACATCTTGTTTGATCCTTTTCCGAGAAGGTTCAAATAGAAAAACCCTTCATGCTCACATGCGTTGACTAGCTTCGCGAGTTCGTTCTCATCTCGGATAATCAATAGGGAGAAATCAATGTTTTGAAGGTTGGCTCTGCTCGAGACATCTGTGCCTCCTAGTGAGTCTTGAGGAATCATTGTGGCTAGTCTTCAAGCAGTGCCTAGGTAGTGTGGACGGTATTTCGAATAGAGAAGTGGGCCTTGCTCAAGGCAGGCCGGTAGACGATGAATAGTTTATAATCGTGTTAGGCAAGGCGATAAAGAGGTCAATATCTGACATGACCACCTCCTATCTTTCCTCAGCCTACAGAAAGCTAGTCTTTCAAGTAGGTGATTGGTTTGATGCTTTGATTATAGGGCAGGTTGAACAATGCACACGATGCCACGACATTGGATGCCGCGGCATTCCTTGGTAGAATGTGAAGCACTCGATGCTGGATAAGAGATGCCACGGATCGTCAAGCTGTGGAGAATACTAGACCCAGCTCTCCGGCTTGGCATCTATGCATCCCTCACCGCTCCTTATGGTGAAGGTAGATTCGAAGTTGCTGGCGCTGGAATTAGAGTGCTGCTAACTCCCACTCCACCACGGGAGCTGTTCGGGCAAAAAGTCGTCCCTGACTGACGCTATGTTCACTGCCTACAGCGTGTAATCCTTAGTGGCTTCAGCTTCTGGCCGAACACCTCCAGTTGCATCCTTGCGGACGGTACGGACCTTATCGGTGCAGTTTCACAGCGGTGTGCTCGCGAATGTTGGGGCTGGAACAGCCAAATTAAGATGACTTTATCTCCTATCACCACTTTCGAGAAGAGGATTTGCTTCAAGCTCCTCGGAGCGAGCGCGAATATACCTTGGAGGCTGACTGTGAGTCAAATCAACCGTAATTACACGGTATTTACACCGTAGCAGTAACAGGGCTTATCAACTGGATGACGGAAATTAAAAGAGAATTGAAAGTCACAGTCCTTTATCATAATACGTTACAAATTCTCTGTCTCAACGTGATTTGCCAGTCTTGTTTTTCAAATCGCGGAAGAAAAAAGACTCTCTAGTAGACAACTTGCCTCGGAAGATCTCTGCATGTTCCCCACATATAGCCCCCGCACCACTGTGCTAGATTGTCGCAGCCTGCATAAGTCACTGCCAGTAGAAAATTACCTGAATCGTTCACTTTTGAAGGTAGGTAGATTTTTAAAGGGCGTTGATGTTGTTTTCCGTTTAAAGCTTCCGAGCTCTTGCCTTGGCAGTTCTATAACGTTTCTTCAACCTTTTCAAGGTATCGATCCTATGTAATAGCGTATTTCTTTAAAAACGTGTGTACGTGGGAACCAATCTGCTACCGTTCTATGGATAAAATCAATTGAAATACATAACGTAAATTTTGGATTTCGGTTACAGTGTCATTATTTAGCCGCCGCCGAAAGGCGCTCTCCTTGACTATCACAATTTATATACCGTTCGTTGGACTCATAGCCTTCTGCCAAGGTATAGAAATCTCACGTAAGTCAGCTTGACCGCCCGAGGCGTTTCTTTATAATGTTGATTATATTTGGACCTATGACAGGGTCTCGAGAGTCCACGTGACGCTGAAGGATTGCCTACTGGTAATCTTCTACGCGCAATCATTTGCAGCGAGCATAACGAGCCACAGAAGTCCGCATACAAGAACATTGAAGTAAATGCTCGCATATCCGGACCCGAAAGCGCCTTCAAGAAATTGATGGTGGAGCTAAGTTAGAAGGGGAATTTTTCATCGTCTAAATGACAAATTGCGACATACCGCCTTCACTGAATCGCCCCCTCTCCATTCTTCTTCATTTCATACCACGTTTAAGAGCCCCAATATTGCTCTGATATCCAACCCCCCTCTCAGTATCCAGCCCATCCGCTTCACATGACCCTTACGGACTGACAATCGCAAACCAAGCTAAAGTCTTACTTTGCCGCACCCTACGGCCTTTTATTGATAGAAAGAGTCCTATGCTGTAGCAGGCCATCCGATCCCCTAAGCATGAGTTCCGGCCCCTACTTGCCATCAAACGAGCGGCAAAACGTGGTCCCCCCCGTTCTGCTATTCCCTGAGACAGAGAAAAGGCCGGAGGACGGTATTGCGACACGTCTCCAACGGCACTCCAGCAGTGCGCGTAACGAGCAATCTCCGCAAAGCCCTCCGCCTCAACACAACAGTAGCTCGCAACCGACTCAAGACCATGGTCGAGCAGCTTGGACTTTTCTGTTCGCTGCTTCTGTAGTTTTAATGGCGACTTGGGGTACGTATCTTGTGCAATATTTGAGAAGCTGTCAACTCCACTGAAGACCTGCATTCAGGTTTTTCAATCTCCTTTGGCGTCTTTCGAGATTATTATTTTACTCACCCACCGTTCACTGGTGTTCAGGTAATTGCCGAAATTGGCGTCATGAGTACTGTGTGTTTTCACGCCGCTTCCGTTTTACCAACTTGAGCTGAACTGGCGATTGGCAGGGTCTACTGCAAGGCATCTCACCATTCATGCTACGATATCTGAGTAGCCGACCCGAGATGAGGAAGCCAATGATGTGGGTTGGAAACATCATACTAGTTGCCTCATCGGTGGGGGCAGCATTCGCCACGAACGTTCGTTTGTCTATTCTGCAAGAGCAAGGCTTTCACTGAATCTGAAACAGCCAGTTCAGCTCGTGATGACGCAAGGAGTCCTCAACGGCATCGGGAGCGGACTTCTTTTTGCACCATCCATGAGTCTAGTAGACGAATGGTTCGCGGAACGCCGCAGTCTAGCCTACGGTATATAGTAAGTTTCTGGATCTCCTCGCGACGAAGGAAAAAAGGTCAATAAATCTGAACATATGATAGTTTCGGCGCTTGCAGCCTTGCTGGTGCGATTCTCCCGCCAATATTTTCGGTCATCCTTTCAAGGTTCGGTTCCAAATCGATGATGATAGGCTGGGCGATTTTCTCAGGACTCGCTATCAGTCTTTCATTGCTTTGTATCCGATCACGCTTGCAGACTTCAACAACGGCTGGAGGGGTAAGTATATCCTACAAGTTTGTCGACAAACCTCTCTTCTGGCTCCTTGTCGTATCCACTGTTCTCCAAACCCTATCGCAATATTTGCCCGCGGTTTATCTACCCTCCTACGCTGTCGACTTTGGCGCTAAGGTTGAAAATGGAGCTCTGCTTCTTACGTATTTCAATTTCGCCAGCGTTATCTGCCAGCCTTCCCTGGGTTTCCTTGCGTAAGTAATACCTCCCCTAACATTCCCGAATGACACTTCCTCACAAAGCCGATAGCGACAAATATGGGGTTGCGCTTCCCCTACTTCTGAGTACTGTGATCAGCTCCTTCGCCGTTCTCGTTATATGGGGCTTAAGCCGCCACTATTGGAGCGTGACGTTGGTTGCGATCCTCTTTGGCGGCTTCTCTGGTGGCTTCGTCGTCCTACGAAATCGCTTCGCTACTGCTATTGTCGGCGACTCGGATCATCCGAGCCAAGATCTTATCGTCTCTGGTGTCTTGATGCTGCTTCGCGGTATCGCAACCCTCGGCTCTGGATTCTTGGGTGCCAAACTGGTTCAAGAGACAGAGTCAATGGGTCTGGGGTCGGGGTACGGAGCTGGTAGGTGGAAACCTCTTCTACTAACTGATGGTATTTTGATGGGAGCGGCTAGTGTGGGGGCGCTAGGTTTCCTCGGTAGGCGGAGATTGAAAGGGGTAAATTGACCAATCAAATAAGATCATCTGGTAACAAAACCCTTCCATTGCTCGGTCTTGAGATTACCCGTGATATAAAGTCTTATAAGAATCGGCGGTTCTAAAAATAGTAGTAGCCCACATGCTCAAGGATTGCAGGTGCTGGCCCTGGGACTAGGGTGGTGCTAATTGCCACTCCACCACAGGAGCTATGCAGGCAAAAATTCATCCCTGATTGACGCTATGTTCAGTGCCTACACCGGGTGCGAGTCTAGCTTTAAAACTGCCAACAACTAATTGAAAGGTAGATAGGAACGACAATAGCTGGCGACAAAGCCCAGAATGCATTATGTAGCCGACCATCCCACAGTACTTCGCCTAGGATTGAGCGTTCACAGTCGTCCATCACCCGAACCCGGGGAACCCGCTTAAGGCCGCCTGGCCCCCGGTATGCACAACAGGTACATTCTCTGCCGTATCTAACTCACCCATCCTAGCCATTTCAAGCACAGCAGAGATCGCTCTCCCAGAATAGATCGGATCGACAATCACACCCTCCAAACCAGCAATCAGCTTTACAGCCTCTCTAGTCCTCCCACTCCAGCCAGTATGAGTCTCAATGTTATGTCTGCGATCAAGGAGCACATCATCTGTACTGATACGAGCAGGATCGACGCCGATAATCTCAGCGGTATGTTTTGCAAGTCTGAGGATGGTGTCCTCGCTTTCTCCAGGCGGTTTGTTGTATGTATCGACGCCAATAATCCTCCTGCCCACTTTCTTCTGGCTTGCAAGAACAATATCCGCCCCACGATCATCAACGCTTGTCTGTCGTACATACTCTTGTTCAACAAGCGCGAATCCAGCAAGCATACCTGCTATTGTTGAACCAGATGCCACCGCAACTACTATAATGTCGAAATACACATCCATTTGTTTTTCCTGCTCAGAGACTTCGAAAGCCCAACGAGCGAAGCCGAGACCTCCGTATCGATGGGTCGATGCGCCACTGGTGATGATATATGGTTTCTGGCCTTGGGCGGAGACTTGGGCGGCTGCCTCGGTGAGGCTGGTGCCTTCATGGAGATAGGTCGCTGAAAGAATAGAGGCGATCTGCACATTGCCCTTCAAGTGGAAGTCTGCGGGCTGTGCTGATGCGGGTTGTTGCGAGACTAAAACTGTCTGCGGAAAAAATATTAATTTGTCAGTACAACCAGTTCCCTTTCGTGCGATGGATGCCTGGTGGATTAAATTGTTCGCTTACCTTCATGCCCACGTGGGCGGCAGCGGCGGCGACCTGGCGTATGTGGTTGCTTTGTGGGCCCCCAGTAGTGACAATGGTGTCGGCGCCTTCTCTGATGGCGTCGGGGAGAACGTATTCGAGCTTACGTATTTTATTTCCTCCCAGGCCAAGACCTGAATTGCAGTCTTCTCGTTTGATCCAAATTTTGGCTGCTATGTTATTCGAGGTTGTCAAATGTGCAGAGAGCCGACGTAGGAGCTCTATCGGGCAGAGATGAGGAAACAGGAGCTGTATTCGCTCATATTGAGCGAGCGATGGTGGTAGACTGACCATTCTCTAGGCGCGTGTCCGAAGTCGTAAGTCTGCGATTATGATGGTCTTGGTCAGTTTCGTTTAGGGACGGAGGTGTAGGGGCTCTCGGACTGAATCAATGAGAGACTCGGCCACGTTCAACTTCCGTTTAGGTGTTATGTCGTTGAAAGCCACTTGACATACAAAGAATACACTGAACTTCTCTACCGGATATCACACGCTCTCTCATGAAGGCATAGTCACCTAGTTTATCGTACGTAAAAACCCCATCTACGGTCTAGAACTGGATCCATGACAGGAGTAGCGGTGAGGGATACCGGAGATACAGTGGTCGTTGGAGCCTCTCAACCCCAAGCACTCTGAGTAAGCGTATGCATGACTATAGAGGCGGTGTAGTATGGTTCTTCCGATCCCTTCCAGGGAAAGTTGCACGTGGGCCGGAGAGAGCTGCCCTTTTATCGCAAAGGACCGACGTACTCCAGGTGTTTACAATGCCACAGTACCAGGATACATGGCATAGATGAGTCGTAATACCTGGTGACAGCCCCGCGGGGCTCACAAGAAGTCACCCGTCAATAGGATTAGAAATCAGAACTTGAACGTCAAACCAATAGCGAAATTAGGCATTCGACGAAAGAGGCGGTATGACGCAACTGGAGCCGCGAACCATCACGATCTGCACCTGCAATGAAGCCGTATGAAGATACCACTCCTAGTACAATGACTCGCCAAAGCTAGCCGTACGAGGAAAAGCTACAGACTGTCCGCAGAAGGCTTCAGCTCTCGCCTCTCCAGAATATATAATCAAGTTCCCTAATAGCATCTATTATATGATCTCTCAAGCACTGATATCACCCGAAACGAGCCTCAAAGTCCTTTCCTTTGCTCACAATGTTTTCTTCTACCAATGGTATTCCTATTGCCGTCGAGAATCCATCTTCTGTTGCTCGTCTCGCCATATTGAGTCTCACCAAATTACTAGCCAGGGATCCAGTCGAGCTTGCAGAGCTTTTGTCGTCGTGTGAGAATGTTGGCTTTTTTTACCTTGATCTTCGAGATTGGGAGGCTGGCGACGCAGTCCGCAAGTTCGACGAAACCAATTCGATCATGAAGGAGTGGTTCGAGCAATCAGTTCAGGAGAAGTTGAAGACAGAAACGCTATCAGACGCTCATGGGTTTGTCGCCAATCACAATCTCAGTAGGGGTTGAAATTGAGCTGAGATCCATAGATACAAACCCACAGGCGTCCAGTCGGGGGTTCTTGAGAACTCAAGAGATGGGTTCGAAGTACTCAAGGTACATGAGACGGCTCCCCATCCAAAAGAGCTGAGGCACGAGCTGACTTGCTCCAAGATTAGCAGAACAGCAATGATGGCCGGCCGGCCTTTGCCGCAAGTTGTCCTACAAAATCTGAAACTTTTCAAAGAGTTCCAACAGTCGGCACACTACATCCTCAAGTCTCTACTTATTTGTCTTTCTGACGTAGCGGGTTTCAGCGAACAATCCGAGCGATTCGAATCCTACCATAAGGATGACGAGCAGTCCAAAAGCACCCTATTCTTCTTACATCATCCAGTGAGCGAGCAGCTGGAAGATGAGACAAGAATGGGCCACAACATGCATACAGACGTGGGCTCTTTCACGCTGCTCATGACAGAGTAGTGGGGCTTGCAGGTACTCTCCCCTGAGACCAATAGCTGGAAATACGTGGCGCCCAAGCCAGGATTCGCCATTGTGAACGTAGCGGATACCCTTCGCTTCATTTCCAGACGTCGCTTTCGATCGGCGATGCACCGTGTCTTACCGCATGGGGGGGAAATGCTACGGGATAGGTATTCAGCTGCCTACTTCCTCCGAGCTGGAGATGGCACCGTCTTCAAGGATTTGGATGGCAACGAGGTGACCGCCGATGAGTGGTTCCGACGCAAGTATAATAGTTACAATCAGAGCTTACAGGAGCAGCGTCAGCAGGGGATTGCGACGGGCGGTATGGACAGAGAAATCGGTAGTGAAGTTTGATATGCCCTCAGAGCACCACAGCTCGACATTGCACATTGCCGTAGGAGAGGAGTATTGATCATTTGTTTAGATCCAAGTAGCAAATCAAGAAAAAGAAGAAATCCCCCAAAGTAGTAGTTCAAACCTTGCATCCGCACATCCGAACCGATCCATAAAAAGCACGAGACCCTCAGACTGGTCCGGACCGTGGTCACAGATGTTCAATAGAAACGCATCTCTCCACAAGGCCGCCTCAGATGATTAGGTAATCACCACACGCGCAATTTTATCCAGAGGAGCAGGCCCAAGGTGTTCATCTCAGATCGAGATGCTCTACAAGAGGCGCGAGATTATGGGCAAGCAGAAGCAGTAAAGGGGATGGAAAACAGATGTGCCCGATCACGGACGAACGCTTTTCGCTACAGTGGGACCGTGGATCAGTAAGTCTCATAGAATGTCAGGTTTTAGTAGCCATGGCCCATGGTCCCCACATGTAGTGTTCTAGAAAAGCGGTCAAAGCAGGATACACGAGTCATGAAGGGCTTCTATACATACCTGTCATGCACCTGGCAATAGCTCTTCATTCGATCTTGTTTCTCCCAGAGCCATAGCATTCTTGTCCCGCCCGCCCGCACCTGTATATGGCTTCATTTCGACCCCTGGTCTATGCTGCTACAAGCATGGGAGTTTCTTAGCACTACGGTACGAGAATATGCCTGTTCAGGCCTCAATTCGCTTGCTAACCCTGGCGTTGGGACGGCCCAATCGCTAGTTAGTTCATCTGTATACCCTCATTTGTGTGATAGGTGCATTCGAGTATGCGAGCACTGACGGGGGGGATTAGAACTCCTCAAAATTTAGGTCGGCCACCACAAAGCTTCCTGGCGAGGTATCTCACGAGACGTAACTGTTGCATATTATACATGGATATGTATTACCCATGGATAGTACCTTCATCCATGGATGATAAACATACTCATGGTGCTGTATCACCCATCTCATGGGCAAATGCCCAGCAATCGCATATATATGTCATGGATAATATGAACCCCACGCTATCGCCCATGGATCACACGTCGTCGTTACACTGATGTGATACTATTTGATGTTATACACACCGTGGTCATGTCATTATATTGTTAGTGCAGCACCGTCTGATGCTATACACATCGTTGCCACATCAACAAGATATTAATGCAGTTGCACCTGATCCTCTATCCAATTGATTTTTCTTTCGAATGCATTTATTATCGAACATGGGTTCGGGTTGTTCTTGACGCCGATGAGGTGTTTCGAACTCTTTTTGAGATCGAGGGGGAGGTCTTTCATTCGAGGTTGTTTGTACATATAAATCTCGTTGTTGTCCTCATTTTTAAAAAGCATCTCCTACATTCACCCCCCGCCCCCCTCTCAAACACATTCAATCCAACTATATCCTATTTTCAATAGCAAAAAGAATGACCTTGCTGATAACAATAAGGGAGACGGCAGCAATGGAAGTAACAAAGGGGGTAAGCGAGGTAGCAAATAACAACAATAGTGCTTAATCATTGCTATCCCCATGAAGAATAGGTTTTATTCATGGGGGGTGGTATCATTCATGAGAGGATATATGCTACTGATGGACATTTGCCCATGAGATGGGTGATACAGCATCATGAGAAAGTATACTCCCTACGGATAATCTTTTTATCCATGGGTGCTACGTATTATCCATGAATAATATTCCCCCATGTATGATATGCAACATAACGTTGAAAAGCCATCATCAAGCTAACAGTCCTCGCCCCCTTGATGCTACCTCATTCCCAAACGAGAAGTCTAAAACTCCGAAGCTAGAGGTACTAGGAAATCGTCTCGCCCGTTGATTGTGCTCAATGATCCCAAAGTGTGCCCCAGTGGCTCATACTTTTTTCGCTAGCAAAATCGATCCCTAGGTGCCAAGACAGCAATTTACCGGGATACAGTGGTCGTCTTTCGCTTCAATAGTAGCATTAGCAAAGCATCGTGTTCCTTTCGCGCTTTTCAATTATTCTCGCTTGCGAGGAACTTGATAGACAAGAACACACTTGTGGAGTCGCTATTCCTCTTGCTTTCAACTCATCATGACCGTTGATTTTAGGATCAACGTCGTTAATGGTATGTGTCGTTGACCACTGAGAGGTGGATCTATTTGGATGGCTCTACTATCTCTTTGTGTCATGCTTCGTATGTGTATAATCGAGGACATGGAGTTGGTCCTTAGTAAGCTGAAATGTCGATCCTTGCTGACAATGAAGGGGTCTTGAATTTGAACAAAGCATTGTTTTCAACACAAAGCACTGGCATATTTCCATTTCCTGGTACGAATTGCTTCCATCACCACACATCCAGTCTTCGACACTCACGCTCTGCTCTCAACTCGCCCTTGACCTTTACCCTCTCGCCACAATCACCCTTCCAAAAGCTTACATCCACCATCTTCCAATATAGATCTACGCATTTCGGGAGGACTGGAAGAAAGAAGACTTCAACATGTCTTTGCCAGAAAATAGCATGTTTGCCAACCACGTTGCTCTTGATCATGCATTGCTTGTCCCTCGACAGGAAGAAGTGGTATCCGCAGAATTTCCAACAAAGAAGCCATTCCCTCTCCTCAAGCTGCCTCCCGAGCTCCGAGCCATGGTCTACGAACCTCTCATCGAAGCTGGAGATCTCAGCGTCGTGAGAGTCTCCAAGCTCGTCAGCCAGGAGGCGGTCCCACTTCTTTCGAAAGTCGCCCGTCTTCGAATCAGCCTAGGGCATCCTAATCTCAGTCCAGTGACCCTCGACCTGACGGCTAGTATCACTTTATCGGGCCGTCTCACCCTGATCGCTCCAGACTACATCCAGCACCTCGAGTCCCACCTCAACATGCCCATGATTCCACTGTTTCCCGTGGACACGAAGCTCATCTATTGCTTCAGTGGCAACAGAATAGCCCGAAAGTCGTGCAAAATCACCATCAATCTCGGGACGTACAGACATATCCCACGCCAGTTGGAGGAGAACGAGACCTACCGGGTGATTGCAGCCTTGACCGGATTCAAGCTCCTGACGCTAAAGCTCGAAAACCAGAGAGACGCTGAGCAAGATCCGTACATGCTGGGGAGGTATTGCCGTCTACCGATGAGATTTGAGAACAACGTAATGCATAGCGTCCTCCTGGAGGGCTATGAGCAGATTCTCGGATTTTTGACAGTGACGCTTGGACCTGCTAAATTCAATAAAAGTGTCGATGGGCATTCTCTTGAATTTTGGCCCAGAAAATACGAGGCCGAGGACGGCCTTTAAGCGGCTATGTGCGCTCTGCTATAAAAGGGGTGGTATTCTGCAGTCGGTAGGGTGCGTTCTATCGGAGGAAGAGGCCGAGCCAGTTTGTAAATTGCTGACGTAGATCTGAGGATTCACTTATTCACTGTACAGCTCGGCAAAATATTCTTAGCATAGTACTAACCAATTGGTTTGATTACTGTCAAGATTTGGGGTTCCCAGTCTTCTCCCAGCCACTTTTTCAGCAAGCCACTTCATTTAGTACAGTACATAAAACCGCTCCAGGAAATTTTGGGGAAGACAATCAATCCATCCTACACATCACATACTTGATATTTTGATAATTACTGGCTCTCGTGCTTTTTTGACCTCGCGTGTTACGTGTATTGCAATCATTAGGTTTGAGGACAGTGGCGCCTGACGTTCTAGATATCTTACCGCACATCGAATTCTCTTCGCACCATGTAGCTCGCTATAACGTCAAACGCAAAAGTTGCTCCTCATGGATCATAAAAGCTCAGTTGATCATAGCTGACAGATCACATGATCTCAATCAATGTAATGACAGGACTTTCAGCGCTGTTGAAAAAGTGATGATCCACAACCTCGAAGTGTCAAGATTCAGGTACGTGATGTGCAGGATGCTTGATTATTCCTCCTCAGAACTCTCATGCTACATTGATGATGTAGCCGACATGCCGACATGCGCAAAAGTCACAGCTAAAAAGTGGATGAGTTCTCCAATTCTGACACGAAGTACTAGCCCAGCCTCAAGTCTATTTTTCGAGAAGCCCATGCACGAATACCTTTTCCTAAACTTGGAAGCTATGATTTGACTTCAATCAACGGCCATGAATATCCACAGTCGCGTTCCCCGCTCTGGGTCTAATGTGCAAACTTTCAAATTTTCGCAACTCCTGGCTACTCTTCCATACTGTCCCTCATCGCGCCCTCCTAGGATGGAATATTAGGCGCTTCCCATCCTTATCGGAACCCATTTCCCCTTTCCCGAGATAGGACTGCAAATATACTCGCGCAATTCCGAAGGCTACATTCTCAAACCACTTAAATCGCTTGGGAATTAAGCGATGCGGCGAAGTAGGGAAGTATGTCATATCAACATCGATGCGTAACACAACTGTATCAAACCCTATGAGCCCTCGTAGATAGGAGTTTATATCCCAGAGGATGGTTGGGTCATCGACAGGATAGAGTTCGAAAGAGACATGGCAGGTTCCACGCGGAGCGCGGGCACCCATGACCATATCAAGGTGCTGAGCGGCGTTTTCACATACGGTCGGCTCCTCAACTCCAGACGACTGCAAGCCTCTAATGTCGAATGCAAGGCTAATGTTTGGGATACTGTCCGCGACCTCCTGGGCTGGGGTGGGGCAATTGGCGTTTCCAAGGCCGAGGTCTTGCTTGGAGACGTCATGGCCGAAATTCATGCTGTAGACTCCTTTTCTGTAGATCAAAGCCTTCCCTTCGATATTCATCGCTCGAGAAACACTCATGAGCTGCGGGTTTCCAGAAGCCAGGAGGTCGGAGATAATTTGATCACGGAGCTCCCGTGGTAGCTTGGCGAAGAACGGGCCAAGGCCTCCAGCGTAATCGACAAGCGGGATCTCGAGAACGTATGAGTTCTTTTGTGGCATCGACGATTCGATAAATCCCATGAGGCTCTTGCGATCAAAGGAAATCGCAGCACCTGTTTCTTCTTGTCGTTTGGTAACCATTCTTACAACGTTTGCGACCATGAGCTCCAAGTCTCCCTTGAAGGCATGGAGGGACACGTGCTTTCCGGACTGATCTGATTCAATGCTGAGCCGCTGAGAATAGGATTTGGGAAGTAAAAGAAAAGATCCTAATGGTCCAATGAAGTGTGAATTGGGTTGGCGACTTCAAACGCTGATCGGTGGGTTCTTTTATGTTAAAGTGAGTCTAGGTGGGTAATAGAAGAAGAGAATATCAAGCGCTGGGATCTGAACTAAATGGGAGAGGGGCCGTGTTAAGAGGCTGACTAAGACAGAACATTGTGTTAAGGAAAACTCAACAGCGCATTTCGTTGCTCACGAATTGGCAGCGAAAGAAACAACTGAATTTCGCCGAAGTTTCGTATCGCAGTAGAAAGGGTTTTCCTTTCTTGCTCGGCTATCAGAATTCTCGGGCCAAGAGATACCTTGACTAGGACCCAAAAAAAGCTCTTGTCTGAAGAAAAGAGCGGCATGAAAAGAATGAACCAGAACAATGAGAGATTTCAATTGCTTGCGGTCCAGAATGCTGACATTGAAAACAGAAAGATATGTAAGTTAAGTGCCAAAACCAAACGTCGTTAACCAAAGCTATTCAAGGGCTTAATTCTATGCAATATCATGCTAATATGGTCTAGAGAAACAGTGGCATCGTATGCCTACTCGACGGCTGAAGGAAACCGTTCATTACCTGGCTCTACATTCTCCTGCTACCTCTACTGGTACGCTCCGACCAAAGTCTATCCCCCAACCCCTCCTGTAACTTCCTCAGCATACTTTCTCGGGTAGAAAGTCATTCGCCAGCCATTCTCCACCTTGACCACTTCAGCCTTCCCTAACCCTGAAGCTATAAACTGCACCATCCACCCAACGGCACACTCTTCATCCTGCAGCGTACAAACAGGACAAGGCGCAAGGCTGAGGCCCTCTGTTCCATGAACCTCAATCCGCAAGGATACTCTCTTGAATCCCTCGAAGTTTGAGAGATGTACCAGTATCTTACTCGTTAGCATCATGTCCAAAGGACATTTGACCTGGAAAACGACTTCGCAATACCCACGGAGGATCTGCGAGCCTGCGAAGGTCAGAGAACGGCCCAGAACCGGATTTGCGGGACTGGAATTCTCCAGATCGAATATGATTTTTGCCCATTCGATCGTGGTCAGGTTGATAGTGATCTCGAGATTTTGAATCGCATTCGCAACCTCTTGGCTTGGGCGCTGGCCCATGTCATCAATCCGAGCTCCGAAGCGCATCCTGTAGACTCCCTCTTTGCAAATGATTGCCTGCCCATCCCTCTGCAGAGCCCGAGACGCCCTCATAAATTCAGGACGACCAGAGGCGATGCAATGACCCAAGATCATGAATCGCAGCTCCGTTGGCAGCGCATAGAGCAGGGAAATGGGTCCCTTTACCTTTTCGATAACCATGATGCTTGGATGAGTGGGATTTGATGTTTGCTCGAGGTCGATCATGGTAAGAATCCCTTGTGTTGGGCTCAAATCCATCTCGATCTAGTGTTCAGGCGACAACGTGTGAGGTCTCAGTGCCATCCAGATTGTGAGATCTGGTAGCAGCTGAGATGAAGAAGACTGACGAATGTGAATACTTCTTTGAGTCAATTTCTGCACATGTAAGCAAGAGAGCTGTGTGTCATTGACAAAGACAATTGTATTGTGGCCTTTGGCATTGAGATTGACCCCCTAATAACACCCCCCTTTCTATGGCATTGGTGAGCACAGCGATCCTTGACACATTTATCAGCCATATAATCAGCTTCTTTTCAACGAGTCATACTTCTCCCAGTCCAATTCACCACCCCTTACCAGCATCCGCCCTAGTCCAACAACCCTCAACCCAACCCTCAACCCAAACAAACCCCACCTCCAACCTCCCAACACCCCCAATCAGCATGTGCCTAGTCACCCAGCACATCCACGCCAGCTGCCACCACGCCAAGAAACTCGAAGTCCTCGAACCCTGCCCCAATAGCACCACCACCACTAACACCGCCTGCACCAACCTCACCGCCCTCCACGTCATCACGATCCACGCCCCAGCCCTCTGCATCGCCTGCTACCGCCGAAAAGAGGCCAAGATAGATGCCGAATACGAAAACATCAAGCGCGAGCTCGAAAGCGAGATAGCGCGGGTTGACGAAGTTCATGCAAAGGAGGGGGGGTGGATCGACGAACGAGGAGGTTCGGGATTACTTGGGGGCTACCGTGAGGAGTGCGAGGATGACATTCGGCAGGCGAAGGCGGCGAGGGATGTGGGGATTCGGTCGTTCAGGCGGGAGCAAGGGGTTTGGGGGGATGGGTGAAAGAGGGTTGGTTGGGAAGGTGGTTTGGAGGTGCTAATATAATAACGAGAGATTGAAAGAAGGGGAATGATTCTGCGGCGGATTGGAATTAAGACGTTGGTCGGGTTCCTGGTAACCTTGCTAAGATGCCGACCCTAGCTGAAGCTCGACGGATCCGAAAGTAATGCGTCTGATGCTTTGAGGAGTAATGCATTGCATATTCGCACAACAAGCTCAACGATTTGCACAGTCGTAACCGTAGACGTCAAACCGTCTTCCAGATCGACCGCAAATAAGCCCACGATTTCTGCTGTTCAAAAATGCACTCAACAAATCAGCCGTAGCAAACTAGCCTTTGTTCGCCGAAAAAAACACTTCACGAAGCGCGTTCTCCATGGCATCCAAATACTATCATGTTTCAATCTCTGAAAGGGGCAAGTTACTCCAATTTGCTCCATCCAAAACAGTCCCAAAGCAGCGAAACACTTTGGATACTTTGTATAATAATTTCTTGTAGCCAATCTACCACCTTTGCTTCATCCATCTTGTAGATTCGCCAAAACCCAAGCGCTACCGTTTGCTTTTGCTATTTCTTTTCTTTGTTATCGTGTTTAGATGTCTGACTGTGTTTGTGCATTTGTTTGTGGTTGCCTGTTGAAGTCTGCCTGGTATTCCGGGATAAATACCGTCCTCCCAGCCGTGAAACTTCCGCATCATATACTCAATAGCCACTCAATCGCAATGTAACCCCATGCTGTCGTTTGAGACCACCTCGCCATGCCGTTATAAAGATATATCGTTCTCTGGTTCCATTCACAATGTACTTTTCTTTGTGCTGAACGGTTACCTATGGCCAGGTTAGCGCTCGTCTCTTGACACGCAGTTTCTCAACATCATTGTGCAACTTCCAACACACCTGTCTACCTTGACACACCTACCTGCCCAAATACTATATAAACCCAGCCTTCGACCTTCTTTCTTACTCTTCCAAGTCATTGTTCCACCACATCACCGAACACACCTATCACTTCTATACCAACAAAAACTATCCTCAACAGAACGAGCCAGAGTTTAGCAACGATGGCACCCCCAACCCTCCCACACAAGATGCTCAAGTTCAACGCCTTCAAGGAGGAGCTCCACGCCTTGCTTGACAATGTTCTGGACCAAGCCGAGACTCTGCAGACCACAGCAGAAGACCCGGTAGAACTTAGGCGAGCCTGGATCCTTGACAAGATGAATGACCAGATGGCGCAGGACAAATACGTCCTGGAGCCAGGAGCCACGCAGATTGCCCTTGGTCTCGGCCACCTTCACAAGCTGCCTCGTGAGTTGAGAGACTCGATATACGGCTATGCCATTGTCGACGATAACATGGCTATTATGCGAGCTTCTAAGCAGATCAACAAGGAAGCTAGCAAGCTCGTCTTCCAGAAAGGCATCTACCGCCTGGTCCTCGGATACGGCAACCGTATCATCAACCCTCCGCTCGACCAATCTGTGGCCACGAACATTCAAAACGTCAACATCCGAGTCAACGCGCGGAACTTCTTTATTGACGGGCTCGACAAGCATCTCCCCATCCTACACAAGTTTGACGGCTCGACCATTCAGCGGAAGAATTGTGTTTTGACGATTGAGTGTTGCCCCTTCTTCAGCGGCATGGATGCCTCCCCAGTCGTCCGCGCCTTGGAGGACCTGACGGGATTCGAGCGAGTGATCTTGGAGCTCGATCTCGAGTGGGGTGGGGAAGCATGGCCGGATACGATGTATGACGTCCAGAAGGATCAGCTTTGGGGCCGGATCGACCGCGCATTCCTTCATTGGCGAGAGTTGCTCGAGTCGACTTTGGGCACGGGGCATTATGGTTTTGATACTGAGGGTCAGCGCTTGGCTTTTCATCCGCGGAAGTGAAGGTTGCTCTCGTGCGTGGAGGTTTTGGAATTGGCATATGGTAGCGTGGCTACACATGTTTTACATTGATCGCATTAGCAAACAATAGAAGAGCATGCGAAAAAAGACATATTTCCAAAGGCGTTGCCGACATTGTCCCACGAAAGTCAGAGTTCTGCTATCAACATCGTGCTTCAGTCTTCTTCTGCGTCCAACCAGCCTTTATACATTAGAAAATCTCAACTAGGCCGAGAATCGTCGAGTCCTCTAATGTATTAGGATTGCACGACCACTGCCTTGCCATCCCACTCTCTGTTGACAGTGAAATCAGGATGCCTTCGCATTTGGACTAGTCACCCAGCCCGGTTCCCGGTTTCCTTGAACGCATGGGAGCAATGCATCGAATGTGTACATTAGGAGGTCCAGTCATTCCTGAGTTGTGGGACGCCGATTGCTTATTTAAAAATATTCATGTGACCCAAAGTTGGGCATTGATAGCATTAGATCAAGGGCGCTTGGTCGAATATAGAGAACCTGAAGATGCGGGAACGCCCACAAAAGATCTAAAATACTCTACTTGCATTCCTTTTTGTGAAGCTACCAATTGAAAGCCGCAGGAATGAGGAAAATTAGGACTTGCTGCCAATGGCATCTGCCTACCTGCGCTCATGAGCTTATATTAACTTTCGATTTGTTGGCCGAGTCCTGCGCTCGGGGACAGGCTTGAATTTCTTCAGTCGTCCGTGCAAACACTATGCTCTGTCAGATAGAAGGTACTGTTGAACAAAACTAGAGTGGAATACTCCAGAGCACACTCGCCACCGCAATATTTCCGTCTTTTTTTGGAAGAATCTTCTGGAGGTCATCACTCTTATTGGACCGATTTCTTCTCTACACTAATAGACCATGTCATCAGCTTCTCGTAGTCCGTCACCAAGATCGTAGCCATGCTATTCTTCAGAGTGTCGGTAACAGTATCTGCGGCGCCATCAATATCCTCAACAATGCCGTGGTAGATCCTACGAGTAGAATCGTTCGCGGCGTCCAGATCAACATATATCCCATGTATCTCCACAGCTTTGAGTTCACCCACTTCGTCGCAGAACCCTTGCGGATCGTCTTTTCCAACATTTATCCACTGCTCTTTCTTGACGACGTAGACGTGACGAGGTTTGACGACTCCAGGTTTCAGTTGAGCCGTGCTTAATACCCTCGGTTGAACAGTGACTTGTCGCTTCTGCTGAACCCGTTTGATCGACGCCGTGTACTCCTCTGAGTCTTTCTCCCTATCTTCGCAATATCCATATAGTTGCCGCGTGTCATTTCCCGGACGGCGACGCCACTCACTTTCCCACCCATTGGCGTATCTTTCGCATCGTTGAAGGAAGTCCTTGTAGGCAGCGTCTTCGGCTTCTTTTTCGGTGGAAAAAACACCGATTGTGGCATGATTGTCTCCAGCACCCCAGGGTCTGTGGTGTAGGCTTGTGACTATGAAGCTGTCTTCCGTCGTACCCTCCTGAGCACGACGTGCGACTCGCTGGTGATCGTTGGCTTTCTGCCGGCCAATTGTTGCTTGACCCGCCCGCAAAGAAGTTCTTCCTTGCCTATCAGCACTCGAGTTTTGGAGTCCTCTTCCTCCGTTCGGTCCTTCTCCATGTCGTCCCGGTGCATCTTCAGAACCTTCCTCTTCTGCCAGCTCTTCTCCTGAAATGTTTCCAGAAGTCTCGTCGGTGGGATCGCGCGTCAAATCGATAACTTTACTTGCAGTGGGTCCGGCAGTTCGTTGACTTTTGATTGGCGAAGATGGTTTGACGATGGCGCCATTAGGTCCTATTCACGGAGGCATTGAAACGACCAGTATTGAGCAGAGTGGTGATCAAGCTCTTGCTGCAAGTGACACTTCAAATTTGGGCTGCTCGAATTTACGCGGTGGAAGAAGACGTGGTGCTTAGTCATCATACACTACATTAGTGTACACTTTCGGCGCCCCCAACTGCTGAAAGATCAGGTATGGAATATCAGAATGGATTGATTGTTCTCTCAAAGCTCCCCTGGAGCAAGCTCTATATAGAGTATTAATCATGTGATTGACATGGCAACAGGCCGGAGGAGGCTGGGAACCAACCATCTTTTCAACACCAACGACAAATTGACTGCCAAAATAAGTGGCAGGTTTATTCACCACGAAAATCAGGTATATCTCGACAAAGAGTACCCTATTAGAAAGGCCTCCCGCGATGAGTTTAGCGCAGATGGTAAGAAGAGCAACGTGTCTTGCAATAAATACAATGTAATGTTCTTCGACCTCGACTTTGACCGCCAGCCTAACGAGAGCAATACCAGAGCTATTTGGCGAAATGGTACATCATATCATATGGGAAAATCAACATTCTATGAGGTCGTTATTATTTCATGACTGGCCCATCCGTTATCACACCTGCCCCACATCCTAGCATCTATCACCCTATCACCCCCACAAATCCGAAAGACAAGCCACAGTTCTCTGAATTCGAGCCTACCGAAACCAAGTTCCTAGACTGCTGTCTCACACCGCTTGCTCATAAACTCAGCGAGACAGCCAGCGATGTCCGGTCCCGTCCCCTTCGCAGCATCCATGATTCTAAGCCTGTGCATATTCTCTTTTATCCTCACAAATGGCTGGCGCGCTTCCTATATTGCAGAAGCGAACTCTACGTATGCACACCGTAAATGCCATCAACACCATGACCTCTCGCTTTGCAATGAAATACCCCAAGCAATAGTGTACGAGGAGCCGCCATCTAGAGTTTAAAAGCTTGAGCTGTCACTCAGATCTTCATATACCATGGAACGGTCAGCGCGGAAGGCCTTGAAATAGGGCCGAAGATCTCTGTATTAAGAAAGATTGGAAGGTACTTAGGATATCATGAGCTTTGCTTCGGGCTGAAGGGATCAGTGTCATGTCATCTCCTCCCGACTACTCCCAGTGCCATGCACTTCGGATGAGGTTTACTCGTCGGCTGCGCATGGAACTTGGCCGGATTCTGTATCAAGAGCTGCAAAGGCGATGTAGAGCGTGCTCCCCTGAGCTGCGAACCAGCTTGGGGTGTACGAGCAGCTATCGTCCCTTTTGATATCCTACGTCTTTGGAAAGGGTGAAGCAAAATTGGTGGAGGATAGGAATACCATGGTGAGGGGACCCAGAGAGGAAAAGGTGAAGCGATGGTTGGAAGTGACGGTGGCTAATAAGAGGAATAAGAGCGGACTGAAGAAAGTATTGTTAAAGAATTCGGGTTGTCCAGGTCGAAGACAAGAACGTGCTCGTAAGGATAGTAATTGAGCGTTGACGCTTCGCCCTTTGATATGAAAAATAAAATGGGCTCATGTGACAGGGAATGCTTCAGGCCCTTCAAGTAATTCCCAATCAAACGAAGCAACCCCATCATTACTTAGGCCAAGTAAAGACTGATCGATGAGTCCCTGCGTGATCATCAGTACGCCAGCCAGTCTCAGCAGATCAAGGAGGGTCTAGGATTACCCAATCGACGTTGTCGAATTCAGTGAAGACTGTGTTCAGAGGGTCCGCACAATTGAAATCAGGTGGTGCATAAGTATCCATAGAAAACCCTTGATCTGCAAGATCGAACGCATTCGAATTCCAAGACGAGCTCTCCGAGGACCCAATCGCTGCTTCGAACGGGCCATTTTCTTTCGTTGGGGCTTGTCTCATACTTTCCATCTCTGGGGTCGGCTTGTCCCGGATGTTAGGTCTCGGTACTTTCGAGAGCATAACGGCAAGGACCCTCGAAGCACGTCGCGCATCCCGAGAAAAAGCTCTCCGCGACGTCCAGATGCCATGAGAGTGTCTCAGAGCGTCGTATTTCTTGACGTGAGACTCCAAATCGTCTGGAGCTAAGTCAGCTGATTGCTTGTGAGACTCGTAAAGGTCTAGGCAGGTGATCATTGCTGCCAAGAGAAAGTCATGGCATGAAAGGCTCGAGAGCATCCATTTGTGGTCATGGAATAGGCCTCCCGGTTGGCATGCTTCATGGAAATCGGCTTGATGTTTCAATATTTGCAGACTCGCATCGCCACAAACTCTTCGGGAGTAGCCGAATGTTGGATTCGACCTGTCCTGGCTAAGATAATTTCTATGCAAGACGCAGACACTCTTAAGATACACCAGGTCAGAGTATAGCCTGTTCAGTATCATATAAGGCTGATCTGTAAATGACAAAGCCAAGGGTCTTATTCGAAGACTGGGAGGCACATCCTTGTGCGCCTCCTGAAGCTCGGAATCCAGTTTCATCGTAACTTCATATGATGAAATTTTGAGGGATACTGCATGTCGATAAATGCGGCGAAAAATTCTCGCTAGTCGGCTTTTATGACGATAGTATAACATTGGTGTGGAGTCAGTCGACGGCCGAGAAGGTGGGAGAGCTTTACAGTCCTCATCAAAGTCCGTGTCGAAGAGATTGCTTGGTGGCTCGGTATCACATTCTTCCTCGTGGATTATGGCTGGTAGTCCGGCCTGGAAAGAGAGCAGAAGGTCGAAAGCCTCAAGGATAAAGAAAGTCCTTCTCCTCATCTCGCCTTCGAAAGGGGAAATGTTGGCAAAATTGCTGGGATCTCTGTGGTATCCCATCTTCATAGCAAGGCGTGTGCTGACTCCCATGATTATCCAGGCATCGTTGTTTTGTTCTGTCTTTTGTATATACTTGCATACTCCATAGAACAGGACGGCCTCTACAGAATATAGCTTAGCCTTCTGATATCTACCTGCAACAAGGGCCTGTCCAGCTTTCGTGAAGAACGTCACTCTGGCAGGACTATTCGAAGGACCAAGAACCTCTTGATCACCCACTTCATGATTTTGAGAACCGATGTACAATACCGAAAAGAGCATTGAAATCCAGAGAAAAGAGACAGAAGAAGGTTCGACCCAAAAGGATTCATACTAAGCTTAATTAGTGCTCTGACAGTGTCTCGGATCGTGTAGAGCGTGCCTCCCTGAGAAACTTTCCGGTGTGAAGGATTGCTAGTTGCATTAATATATACTTTTGTAGTTTGTACGGCCTGCTTACGGGTCTGACTGTGCATTGAATTGAAGTATACGGAAAGTAGCTTGTTCAATGTAGGTCTTGGAGGTAGGGAACTGCAAGCGTCCGCTAGTGTCATTGATTGGTTTGTGTCAAGTATAATGTCAGGACCATTGGAGGAAACAAGTGGTTGTATCTCTTCACTCTCTTCCGGGTCCTGCTCAAGAACGCCTTGAATGTCGCGAATCTATGTCTAGTCAGATACGTATTGAAATATTTTCTTACGGCGTAGAAGACAGACATTGTCAAGGATTGCTGTCCAGTGAGTGGCGCTGACGTAATCTCTCTCTGGAACAATTATATTCAACTGTGCTTCCAGAGTCGAATCGGAGGTTGGTGGCGAGGGATGTGTGAAATCCTGGTCGACCATTGCAACCTGAGGGGACGTCCTGTCGCGACGGCTCTCCAAATCATTTTTGGTCGCTCTCATGATACTAGTGACCATTTCCTCGAGCTTCTGTAGGCGGCGCTGTGCTTCAGAATCTCGGAGATTCCCTCCACGCCGATCTCGCCCATGTGCGCATCCATTGGAATAGGCACATGCAATCTCTTCGCCCCTCTTTGAGCAAGACGCGCAGGGGAGCTGTCGGTCACATTTTAGCCTGCGAGGACGATGAGCGAGCGACTACCAATATCAGAGTGCCAGAAAAGACAGACTTTCGGATCCTACAAGGCAAGCAAGATACCGACTGCCGATTCCGTTTCGTGATTTGAGACTGTGTACCATAATTCGTGGCATCACGCTTCGCAATTCGGAAAACATTCTGATGCTGAGACAGTCCAGACATATTGAGTGTTAGCTACGAAGCTTTTGTGGCCTTCACTTTTCCCGTAGCGCTAACTTTTTTTTTCACGATATTAGCAGTCACAAAGGAGTCGACCAGCTGAGGGTGACGAACGTTTCTATCGTTACCTGAGTAAGTACGATCATGCTTTGACTATGGTGCATTTTGGCTTCATATTGCATTGTGTAGGTCGTAAAGTATACAAAGCTGCAGGCTTAAAGGTGTAGAAGGAGCCGAGGATGATATAAGCTAGTCTAAAGTCTGTGCAAAATAGACCTCTCAACTGTCACGTCTTTATTAAGACTTTTGATACCCGCACGTAGCTTTTTGATACATGTATGTAGTCTTTTGATACATATACGTAACCCCTTTAGCTAGATAAAAATAAACTAATAAAACGAATATACCTTCAAACATCAATAATTCATCATATCACGTGACTTAAAGCTAAAACTAATGAAAGTTGAAAACTAATTTCTTATGCGAGTATAAAAAGAAAATTATTTATACGCGAATAATCTTTTAATATATACATCAAATTTGCGAAAGAAATTCTCAATTTTCATAATAACAATAATTACATTAAAGAAACTTCTTCTCTCGTAAAAATATATCTTTTTTTTACGATAATTTCACATTCGTGCCAAATCACTATTTTTTCAACAAAATCTTTCAAAACAAATATTTAATGTCATTCTTTTATCAATCGAATCGCCATAAACCTTTTATCATTATTATTAAATTTAATTGCGTTTATTAACACTCTTCTTATCTCATTAATTCAAAAATACGTTTTCAAAAAAAGTTATGCCATCGCTACAAAACGCTTGAATAAAGACAAAAAAGAAAAAAAAAAAATATGACTGCGCTGCACTCATAAAAGAAAAATTCATAAAATTACAAATTAAAAAAGAAAACATAAAAGCTCACAAACTAATAACTATTCATTCAATTATATTTTAAACCTCGATAAAAAAAAATACGTGATGCTTAAAAATTAAAAACGCGTTTCACAATCATAACTTTAATAAATGAATAATTTATATAATTCATCGAATAACTGCTTTAATCAATTAAATAAAAAATAAATTAATAAAAAAACAATTAATCGTGCTACATTAAATGACATTCTTTATAATTTACATCAAAATATAAACGAAAAAAATCTCATTTAAAAGCATCGCGATATCTATAATGCGAAAATCAAAATTCGCCATCAAAACCTAAAACCATTTACGTTCACACAAGTTTTACTCAAATAATTACACACATTAAACGAATAATATATCAAATTTCTAAAAAACTCAAAAAATCGTGTCACACATCTCTTTTTCTCACAAACATTCTATCAAAAGATGTTAAAAAAAAATTAAAAGGTGATAATTATAAATTGCATATACAAAACGAATAAATATAAGTTTTCTTTACTTATTATCACGAACGCAAACGCTTTAAAAAAATCATTTTATATAATCTTTTACTTTTTAATTACGAAAAAATATAATAATTATTTTTGAACGCTACAATAATATCGAAATATGTGCATTAAATTAAATATTTTTAATTCAATCATCATTATTATTAATCGCGAAAAGACTTTAATTAATGTTTATAACGCATTTTTTTCAAACTCTGAGCATATACTTTATATTTAACATATTAATTAAAACATTATCATTAATTGCAAACAATATTTCTATATCAAAAAAGATTGAATTAAATTTTACACTCATTAATTTCAAATTATATACGCAATTATTATAATTACTTTTGAAATTGAATAAACGTCTTTTCAAAAAATTTATAATCGTTATAACATCGCAATTTATATTTATTTAACGAAAATATAAATCACCTCCTTTCGAATCAAATTTATTTTATATTATATTAATTAAAAACCTCATTTTTTTAACACTATCAACTCGAAAAACGAAAATAACAATTCAATCTTGAAAAAAAAACTTAAATTTTCAATCGATATAAAATCTTTCGCCTTAATTGTTATGATTAAAAATTAATTTTAAATAAAAAATCTCAAAATTATTATCAAAGATATCGTAAAGCTTTTTTCAAAATAACGCAATACATATATCAACGAATTTAAAAACGCAAAAACAATAATAACAATACAACTTCGTTAATTTATATTTCGCGATATTATTGCTTATATAATATTATACGTATTATATCGAACGCTAAATTAATATCAAAAAATCGCGAAAAAAAAATCGAAAAATTATATTAACAACTTTATCACGATATTAAAACTCTCTTATTATTATAAAATACAAATAAAAATAACATAAAAAACTAAAACAATTTCAATTAAAAATATACATTTTTATTAACGATACAAAAAATCAACAATCTTTTATATACGAAATGCGTTTATTATAAAAAAATTTAAATAATTAATCGATTCACTTCTTATTATATATAAATCGATCGTCGCTTATATAAAAAATAAGTTTATAAATATTCATAAGCTTTTTATACGAGCGAAGCTTATATTTCAAAAATTTATATAATAAAAATTATTACAATTTAAATACATGAAAATCAATTTAAATCAATAAAACAATAAAATTGCGCGAAATTCAATAAAAAAGCGAAAAAAAAACGAAAAAAAAAACAAAAAAGAGATTATATAATTATATTAATTAAATTTTCAAAATTTTCAAAATCTTTAAAATCTTCGAAATCTTCGAAATTTTCGAAATTTAATTATGATCGTGCTTTAAATTTCGACTTTAAATATATATCTCTTAAAACAATTAAACCTACGTGTGCGCCCGAAAACGACTTATAAAACGACTCACAAAACGACAATATCACATTTAATGTAATAACTAAATAAACTTTATCAAAAGACTCTCAACTTAAAAAACATTAATATCGATTCAACTCGAAAATCGATGTTATAAACCTATTACAAAAGCTTTTTAACAATCATAGATACAACATACAAAAACATTCTAAAACTATCAAAAAAGATTCAATCAAATAGCGACGTCTTTAAACTCAAAAAATATTACACAAGCTTAATAAAAAACAATAACATTACGCTATCAATCAAAACGACATATTTATGCCTTTTTAATTTGACAAATTCATTAACGAACTATTTAAAAAACATAATCAATTCAAAAACATCGCTAAACGTCTTCATAATTAACAAATATATAATTTTAATAAAAAAAACAAATTAAATTTATTAAATCACACATCAAAACGAATATTTAATTATTAAAAGAAATATGATTTTTAATATATAATATTTATTAATTCTCTTATTAAATTAATAATTATATTATCTTCTTTAATTATCATATAAGCTTAAATTATAAAAAAAGTTTAATTTATAATAACAATTTCGATGAGATCTTTAATTGAACGATCACGACAATAAGAAATTATAAAAAAAAAAAAAATTATAAAAAAAATGAGAGAAAATTTTACACGATCGCATAATAAAAGTAAATAAAAAAATTCAACACCCGTTTAACAATAAAATGCTAAAACGATATTTAATTCTTTTCATATATAATATCAATATATAATTCAATTAATATTCGAATATAATGATTTTTATAATTTTTTAAAATCTTGATATTTATACTTTTTTTTTTTTACACCTTTCACATTTTAATCGATTTATTTTATATCAAATCACATTCTCATCTCTTCAATCTTTTATTAATTAATTATAAACTTTTTTCTCTTTTTATTCAACATTATTTAAATCAAAATTATTATAAATAATATAAATTAACAAAAAATTAAATTAAATTACATGTCATGATTTCAGCCCACAGCCCTACATGACTCGATCGGGCCTAGCGCGGCTTGGCGCTACCTACATATTCGGGCTTCACAGCATATATTTCTCTTCATAGTTATTATTCCGTTTATAGCGGAATACAAAGCATTCAGCATCATTCCGTTCCCTGACATTACATCATAAATCTATTTACACCTCATCACATCACTCTTTTAAATAAATCTCGCGCATAAAAATTTATCAATAAATCGTTTAATAACGTGTTTTTAACACAATTCAATTATTTGATACGTTATATATAAAAAGTACAATTATAAAGCTTTATCATCACTTAAATTTTTTTTTCATAATCTCACAAAAAAAAATTCTATCAAATTTTTTCAAAGTGAAAAAGAAAATTGCTTAATTTTCAACATTCTTTGATAAAAAATGCATTATTTAATGTTGAAACTTAAATTTAATGTTTTTCACTATTTCCTTAATGCGAAATTCTTTATCGATCATTTACATACACATATAAACGCATAAAAGCTTTTCTTAATTATCGAGTTTTATTCAATACATTATTCGCTCTATTATTGCTTTTTATCTATAAAAACTTTTCAATCATTCAATTTTTAATATTATAATATTTATTCAAATAATTATATATGAAATAATTAAGTGATATTCGATCAAATCGTTTATAATAACGACGTAAACCTTTTTACATTCAAAAACGTTTTATTTTACATTTTATATACTCATAAAAAACTTCGACGTCGTGCGATATATCCTCATTCATCGATATCGTCATCATCAAATTCTGACTTTATATCAAAAAAATAAATCATCTTCGCTTCGCTCTTCACTTTATTTTTCGCAAATTTTCTTCACAAATTTCGTTATTTCGATACTTATTCAAATAATTAAACAATATTCGATCAAATCGTTTATAACGATAACGTAAATCTTTTTACATTTAAAAACGTCTTATTTTACGTTTCATATATTTATAAAAAACTTCGACGTCGTGCGATATATTCTCATTCATCAATATCGCCGCCATCAAATTCTAACTTCACATCAAAAAAATAAATCATCTTCACTTCGCTCTCCGCTTCGCTCTCCGCTCTACTCTTCACAAATTCATTCATTCATATTTATTTACTTATCGCCGCGACGATGCAAACAAACAAGCAAATAAATAAATAAATAAAATATCGTTACGATAATATTTTACTTATTTACTTACTTGCTTATTTACTTACACGGTCGTTCAAAAAAAAAAAAAAAACTGCGACGTTTAATCGAAAAATGAATTAATTAACGTATGACATTTTCTTCAATACGTCGTGACGTTAATTCGACAAATATCATAATAAATACTTCGAGAATTTATATACTTTAAAAAAAAATTTATATAATATCTGCGCGTCTGTTAAAACGCACGACGTAATTAAATATTAATATCGATTTTAACGTCGCTATAAATGATAATTAACTAAATTTTTCAATCAAATGAAATTGCAAACCTACTTTTTAATCATTATATCACAATTTCTAATCGTTACGAAGATTTATTTGACTACATATTCCACTTTTTTTAAAAATTCCAAAAAGGATCATGCGTCAATAAAGGTATGCAAAATAGAGAGTTACATACATGTATCAAAAGGCTACATACATGTATCAAAAAGCTACGTGCCGGTATCAAAAGCCTAAATTATTTTTGTACAACATCACAAGAAATCGGAGTCGACCATACCGATAGCCTATTTCAACGATTCGCCCATCAAAAGAGCTGCTGCTAATAGATCTGAGCCGAAGTTAGAAGACTAACCCAATTTGGACCCGCATCGCAGTAGTCTAGGTTAAGCCTAGCGGTGAACCAGGGCTCACAGGGCTGCATCAAGGCAAGGCTGAGAACAAATTCCATCTTTGCAAGGCTGCATGTCGACGCCTCAGACCCAGCTGTCGTCAGCTTTCTATCAGCGGACAGAAGGTCGAGAATGTCTTTCGGTTTCTCTGTTGGTGATTTCATCACCGTCGGAAAGCTTATACTCAGCATCGTCTCTTCTCTACGTGCCTCGTCCATCGCCGAGTATCGCGAGCTCATAATCGAGCTCCACGGCCTTCAACGGGCCCTTCACGAGATTGAACATCTTAAATGCCACCCCAGCCAAGAGCCAGCCATCAATGGCATCAAAGTAGCTGCTCTCATGTGCCAGTATCCTCTAGACGAGTTTGCTGGTAGGTTGAGGAAGTTCGACAGCTTGATTGCCGGCAACGCGGGGTATGTGCCAAAAATGGACAAGGTGAAGATGTGGGGCAAAAAGCTGAGGTGGGGTTTTTGTATGGAAGAAGAAGTTGTGAAACTCAGAGCCTACCTTGTGGTACACGTTGGAAGCTTAAATATGAGATTGATCACGCAAGGCTTGTGAGTAGCCGACCGAAGACTCAAATTCATGATACTAAGATATCCTGATAGGATGTCGACATCATTCGTGACAGAGCAGAACCAGGTATTTCATGAAAATCTAGAGCCTAGGTTTGAAAGATCCGATCTAGCAATGGTCAGTATGCAACACGACCTTCAAGCAAATGGATCCCTTGCGCGGAGTAACAACTCCATCTTGAGAAAATTGTACAGCCTTATTACTGGGTAGGTTTTCTGATAATATGAGGTCATCATCACAGAGCTGACTCGGTCCAGGGACGTGGTTTTCCAATTAAAGACCCTGGTCGATCTCGCCAATAAGGTCTGGCAGTCCAACATGCAGATCATGAGCTTCATCATTAACATACAATCATCGAGTCCTTCTCCAGAGCTGCGATACACATGGGTCCAAGAACCGATCAAGTTCGAAGATGCAATGGGTCGGGTCATCCCAATTCCTTCCGAATACGATTGGGGGGCAAGTAGATCCTTGTTCAAAGTTGTGAGAATGTCATACTCATTTTCCTCCTGAAGAAACTAGAAGCCGTTATCATGGCTCAATTCGAAAAGGGACCTGGATATGAAAAGATTCGCGCCGGCGAATATGAGCTCTTCAACACATTAGACAGCTCACAGATCGTTTCCCGGGCCGAAAGCGAGTTTTTGACTCCTGGTTTGAGCATTACGATGGCTATCATTGTCGGACGATACCATTCAGCCGACTTCGATCGCTGTCCGCGGCCTGGCTGCAAATCCGAGAAGTTCAACAATAATGAGTCAGGAGGTAGGACCTGGTACGATTCATGTTGGCACAGCCTCCTACTTAGGTTAAAGTCATGTCCACTAATTGTAATAAAGTCGAGTTTGCAAGGCCTACTTTGACCATGCCCAAAAGTCTTTACCACTTCCGCTAAGACCTCCCGAAGAAGATTTTGTCACCTTCGTTCCTTACAGCCATCGAATGAAAGGACTAAAACGGAAAAGGTTTAGTATTCTGACAGACAAAGAAAGTGAACCCGAGCAGTGTCACAAAAAAATGCGATTGGAAGGAAGAATGTTCAAGAATTTCCGGACTCAAATGACCCTGCTAGCTCAATCACCATCAGTCTCAAACATCAGGAGCCCTAGAATTAGACTCTGTCCACGCGATTTCTCGAGAAACGATCCTATGAAAAAGACGCCCACCCGGGTGCGACCCGCTCGGCAACAGCCTTCTCAAAAGCAGCAGATTTTATGCGCGCCAGATAGTGAATTGTGTAGCTCTCCATGTGAGACTTCGACACCCAAACACAAATCAATGATTAAGAAGTTTACAGTTCTCAAGACCACAGGCACTAGGAAGCAAACTTACTTGCCGGACGACTCATGGGGCTTGTCTCATAACGCTGCAATGAATCAGGTCGGTGCAGAACTCCGTTAAAATCCGGCCAATGAAGAGCAAAACGTAGCGACGTTGACGCTGAGTTCCCTACAGGTTCTAATTGATGATGGCAAACGTCCGGCTTTTGGACCACGGACGGTAGTTTCTGAGCCTCTTTGGACGGCCATGTCCGACAGTGCATCTGTTCATACCGTCGAGACAGCTCCTCCTCTACTCGGAGATATTGGGATTCAACGCAAGTCCTCAATCGAACCTACTTCTTTGACCGACGACTTCTGGACTCCTGTATCAAAAATCCATCCATTCTTTTATTCAGATATGCCTCCCTGGTCCTCACTCAAACCAGCCTTTGATACTTCTAGAGCATCTGCTCGCGAAGGGAATCACGAGACGTATTCAGCATGTCTAGATACCCCAGAGAATGTGAATCTAGAGAAATGTCTGCGGTGTCGTTTGCTGGAGAAACAAGTACTAGCATGATGTCCGAAGTCCTTAAGCAGTGCTGACTCGCAATCTAGTGCGACGGGCACACGCCTTGTTGTCGTCACGACACAACTCTGTGGACGCCGATACTATGGACTTGGATAAACATCAACAACTTGGTTTATTCCTTGGAAGATCGGGATGCGGACGACCTCTACCGCTTTGCATATCCTCTAAGCTACTACGTCATCCGATCGCGCTCACTTCATATCACTCATGGACATGGCTTTTCCCTACATATTACGCCTAAAGATTTACTCTATGAGGATTGTAAGTACCTCGATTTCCTATTAATAGCAAGCTATGTTCAACAGCCAATTCCCTTCTTATTGATAATCCCTGATCTAATTATGACTGATGCTAAAGAACATCTAGACCTCCTTTCCCAATACTTGGAATCCTATGTGTACAATGTGTACAATGGCTTTGATCGAATGGTGGCTGAAACCTTCGAGGGCCGTTCTTTTACCATGCAGCTCCTGACCACCGCACACCGTTTCTGGCGACAGACGAAAAGCAGCCAGATTCTACAAGCCTTGAAAATTATTGTTTTATTTAGGCTCAAATCCCTCGCTCCGCTCGTCTATCGCCCTCCCGTGTTTGCAGGGGAACCTGATGATACAAAGTCTGAGCTCCACAAGCAGACCATTGCCCCCAATTTAGTGCATTACAGTGTAGAGAACTTGCTAAGGAGAGAGTGCCGCAGGCTACAACAAGAACTACTGAAGACTTTATCAGACCTATATGCGAAAGTCTCTGCGGGCGACAAGCTAGAGCACTTCCCATGGGTATTTCTTCTATCTGCGATCAACTTGATAATTTGGGAAGAGATGGTGTACGAAAGCTACTACGACAAGGACAAAGATGATGGCCCTCTAAAAGAGATTGAGGTGGAGCTGATTTCTTCTAAAGACCCGATCGCGGTTGAAAGTCTGCGTGGATATATGCAGATCACCGCTGTTCCAACCATTATCGGCCGTTTCCATGCCACGTCCCAGCGAATTCCCAAGTTCTCGGACTGGGATACCTCACAGCATGGCCACTTGTTCAACAGTGATAAGGCAACCTGTGAAATGATGACAGAAATGCGGGTTAACGTCCGCGCACATCGTATGTATTTCCAGTATCAAGCCCGGAAAGTCCAACACTTGAACTTAAATTGACACCATCATCAGAGGACTATCTGGAGGCTCGAGCGGTTGCCAAGTTTAATCGAAACGATTTTATTTCGCTGTCGGACAAATATATTTCGATGTTGGTCCTCAACACACCAATTGACGACATCTAGGAGACTAGGCGCAGTGAATTAATTGGAACTTATTCGGAAGGTTGAATTCGGGATCATTGGCTGGAATTCATGATTAATTCGCAAGTTCTTCGAGTAGGTTACCAATATACGACGCCTCTTCAGTCCTTGCCATGTCAAACAAAGCCATTGCACATGACGAGAAAACCCGTTTATTTTATCTCAAAAGCGACTTCCTACAATCCAACGACGCCAGCCACAAGAAGCGGCCATCCTCGTTGCAAGACAAGCATTGTCTAAACCCCCTACTTTTCAAACCTCAAAGAAGCGAACAAGGCCCCCTTTTTAGCCTATCAAAGCTCTTGGTAACAGAGACAAAGCGGAACCTATCTCGCAATACTGCCAACCTCAGTCTCTCTTGTTCTCCCGATGACAAAGAAACCACGAACAGCGACCTCCTTCCGAAACCCTTGACCAGTCACCCGAGACTTTTTCGCACTCTATACCCTTCAGTGGAGGAGCTACAGCACATCATCGCGACGACCCCATCATGTCCTTTACCTTCCCTCGTCCAGCGCCATCGTTGCCGGTCAACGAAACCGCCCAGATCTCCCCCATGCACTCCCCCAAGGACCCGTCCAAAACATTCTCAAGCCTCATAAGCCACCTGAACATCGCGCACGACAATGCAAGCCTGAAACTGGAATTACCAACGCCCTCAGCTACTCGCCCAGTCTCGGATCAAAGTTGCGACGTCCAGATGCTTTTGGTCGATCCACCGACTCCACGCGCCTCGGTAAGAGAGGCTTCAAAGAAAAATTCGACCATCATGAGCCACTGTACGCTCCCACCCTCCAACCCCACCTCTTCCAAGCCCACACCCAGAGCCTCACATATCAACCCACCCCCACCCGCATCCACCCCCCCACCAAGACCAAAACACAGCAACCCACCCCCTTCCAAACCCCCCCAAGCAAGGCCTCCCTACAATCCCCAGCCATCATCGCAAACGCGCTACGTCGACATGCTCCTCGGTCTGGACACCATACCGCGCTCGCACAACCTCTTCGCCTCCTTCAGCACCTGGATCCTGCTCGCGGGCTTCATCGTGGTCCCCGGCACCTTCGTCAGCGTGGAAGACAGCAAGACGTTGCAAAAGGGCGCCAAGGACAGCAAGGTGGAGCACGCGGTGCTCAACACGGTCAAGCACGCCTCGCTCATCTGGGTCGCGGGCTTCTGCTGCGTGGTCGGCGGGGCGGGCATGGTGTGGCTGTGGTGGCGGTGGAGGAGCAATTACGTCTGGTTGATCAATAAAATCTTCCTGTAAGTGGATAGACATTAACCTAACCTACCTACCTACCTACCTATATACCTACCTTACTATATCATCACCTCTCAATAATAATGAAGAACGCGCTCGCTGACAATATCGATGGGATTGAACAGAGTCGGGCTACTGAATTCCGTCGCCGGTTTGATCTCAACGCTCATCAACGTCTACTCGCAACAAGGGGGCCGGTTCTCCATCACGGCCAAGATCACGGTGGGCGCGACGGCGTCGTGCACGGGCATCACGGCGCTGCTGTATTTTTTGTACAATTTCTGGATCCTGCAGGGGGTGAGGAAGAAGCATCATCGGCAGGAGTTGGAGCTCGAGAGTCGGGGAAGAAAGCTGGATACGATGTAATGCTGCCCAGAGACGGTGAGGCGCATAGGTGATGGGTTGGGTTGATGGTTGAAGGATGGATATTGGCCAAAAGCCCCAAGTGCTGCGGTCTTGAAGGAAGGAGGGAGGGAGGGGATGGATAGCACATGATGTCGTGTTTCGCTTGGTTGATTTTGTCTATACGAGTTCTAGCCATCGGTTTAAGCTTTTCTGAGAGATTCTGCAATTTGACTTCCACGTTGAATATTCGGAAGTCAGTGAGATCAGAGAGACCATGTTCGTGTGTATGTACTCACATTTGACACTTCCTAAAGCGCCCGGTAGCAGTGCCGGAAAAAGGTCTTATTCTCCAAGAGAACAAAGGCTAGAACAATGCCCGATTTAAAGTAAAGAGTTTCCAGCTCTACTGGATCTAATAAGGGCAGTGAGAACGATATTTCTCACATGACATGACTTCAGGAAACAATGTCTGGGAGAGTTTTGAAGTTGAGAGAGGGCACGCCGAGATCTATTGGATCACACAATACTCTAGTAGCGATATTGAAAACTCGCCCTGAAAATCGAGTCCGCAACACGGGTTTGAACAACTGCTTTCGGACGAACATCAGATCATCCCCAACATCTTTCGAATATTCCAAGTAACAGTTTCGCAAAGCATCACCCTTCCATGGACGCATTTCATTCTGAGACTGCGGCACACATCGATCTACTGCTGCTTGCCATCCGGAGCCTTGCTAGAAAGTCGCAAGTCAGAAGAGTAGCGGCTGTGATCTCCAGTACACGACTCATGATCGTGCTTGCCACCTGTTGTCTCTAAAAGCTCGACGACTGTCCCTCCTGGCGAGCCTGCCAATGGTCTCGAGGGTGAAATTCCAAGTAATTAGCTTCATAATTCGCCTCCGTCCGGTCTCGAGGGTGACATTCCAAGTATTTAGCTTCATAATTCGCCTTCGTCCCCTCACGCCAAATAGCCTCACCAAGCGAAACCTCCAAGTAATCCTTGATGAACTGCAAATATTTCGAGACCTTCGAAAGGTTGCTCAGAAGGAAGAAGCGGATTTTAATCGTCAACGTTTTGAAGCCCGTGAGTGTTCCTAGATTTATAAGAAGCCCCCGTAGGCCCGGTTCTTCATACCAGTCGCACCGGATCAAAGAAAGATCACATTGACTGAAGGTAATATGGCACTTCTGTCTGCATACGGAAGAGCCAATGAACATCATGAAAGAGCTTAAAGAATGATGCTTAAGAAAAGAAAGGCCTCTATGAAGATTCCTGATGTCGATATCGAGGTTCTGAATCGCTGACGCATGGAACTTCCTAAGTGAAAACTTCTTTCCCGCATAGGGTAGGGTCATGTCGAGGATAAATCGACATGTGCCCTGTTTGTAGAGAAGCTCAGTCACCTCTTGGCACACTGCCTTGGAAGTTCGGAGAATACAAAGTTCACCAGCTACGATAAGGTTGGTATAGATGATGTCTCGGATCTCACGAGGTAGGACGCCGAGGGTGGGGGCTGCGATATGGTAGGGAATGAAACGTTGGGATTCGAGAGGGTGAAAATTGTCGAAAGGATCGTCGAGTGATCCAAGTAGCCCCGCAGTCGAGCCGAACTCCGAGTTGGCCAAGATTGAGATCTCCGAGAATCCTCTCTTCTGTGCGTTGATCCCGTGGGTGTTTGTCGTAGGAGAATCAAGAGGAGGGCTAATGGTGACCGTCTCGAGCTTTGAGAGTGGAGTGGTTGAGGTTGATCCTGGGCGGGGAAGGAGCCTTGGATCACTATTGTCTGTGGACCAAGCCGTGGAGGATGCCATGACGTGTCGTCAGCCCTAATAGGCCTTTTCGATGTTTACCCTTCGATTCATGGAATTCTTGTCTTGCATTGAGGTTCTGTGTTAAAGCGTATGCTGAGATACAGATTTTCCGTGAAAGGTGTAAATTATTTTATGTGCTTGCAAGCGAGGGTGTGAAGGTATCGAAGGCTGTATGCCAAGGCGCTAAAAATTGAGATGACTAATCGCTACAATGTCACTGTGGGCTACCCGTCTTACAAATTTACACCCACAGATGGCTCTTCATCTCTCTCCGAGCAACAGCATTCTCATCCCGCACACCCACGCCTATAAAAAGCTCCATTTTCCTCTTCAAGTCTATGCTGCTACAGCGCTGAGGCACGAGAGTATAGCTGTTCAAACCCCAATTTACTGACTATGAACCTTAATGTTGAGACTATTCTATCACTGTCCAAGTCATTTGTATGACTTCGCTTGTGAGGGGGTGTGAGATGTGTGCATTCCAGTATGCGAGCACCGACTAGTCATATGGGAAAGCCTTTCAGACAATACACTGCAATGGGAATAGACTTATGAGAAAAGCATCAATGAGAAAAGAGAGTAGTAGATTTGGTGAACGTGGATGGCGACAGCTTCATGAATGGGCTCCTAGGAGTGTATTGAATGACTGAGAATACCGGATGTTTGAGGGCGGCCCCACTTGCGCAAGTGGTTGAAATTGGCGGCATCGATTATCTTTAGGGATCGTGGTGGTTGCAGCTCTTTTCGGCACGACACAACGCATTTGTTTCTAGAGCAGGGAGATTGGTAAAGAAGTAATCACACTGCTGGACACTATTGGCTTTTGTAGGTTCAAGACCACAACCATCCTCCCCTTCGTAGCTCCAGTGCTAGGTCAGCATCGCGAGCTTTCCTCAAGACATTTCTCTGATCCCGTACCTAAGAATATCTGGAAATGGCATTTTTCATCTACCGTATCATACTGCTCGCTTTGGATTCTCTGCCCATTGGTCAATGCTGCGCTGGACCTCCAGCGATAATGTCCCTGGGTCGGCTTCCATATGCCCCCGCGGATGGAATTCCAAATAGTCGCAATTAGGGCCAACGGTATCATGCCAGGTACTCGGGCCGAGCACGCCTTTCAATTCGTCTTGGGCTCTCTCCAACATGGCCATTCGCCAATGAGGCCAGATCCGCTGTTCTCTGGCATTCATCGGACCTCGGAAACGGACTTCCAACAATAGCCGCGAGAATCCAATGAGAGTCTCCAGATAGCGCATATACAACCTGAAATATTGAACGTAGCTGTCGCTGCCAAGACGAACGCAAAATGTGAAGAGTAGCACCACTCGGCAGGTCTGTCGCCGGATGGTGGAGCCGCTGAATTTGCGAATTGCTTTGATGTTGTGTGTGCAATCACGAGTACCCATGTGATTTCTCAGAACAATTTCAAGATTGACGTTCTGAATCAAGGTAGCAATCGGCTTCTGAAGGCTGATTTTGGGTACATACTTTGTGAGATCGACGTTGAAATGACAGACGCGACGCTTGTAGAGGAGCTCGATGCCCTGCCCGTGCAATCTTTTCGAGGTTTGAAGTATCTTGATGTTTCCAGACGAGATGGCCGTATCGTAAATCATATCGTGGAGCTCGCGAGGTATGGTAAAGAGGTAGCATGGCTTTGTGGGATCATAAGTTTCAAGTGGTAGAGTGTCCGGAGGGTGGAAGGCGTCGAAAGGATCATCCATAGCCGCAGAAAGGTCGGTAAATGCCGTGGTAAGAGATTCGGGCTTCAGTAGGATGGAAAGAGTGCGGTAAATTTTTCATAAGCTCCATGCCAATCCAAGCCATGTTGATCAACACAGGACAGTCTACATGAGACTGCGACGTTTTGATATCGAGCTCTTTGAAGACTTTGTGAAGGGCGAACTGCATGTCCTGCTTGACAATTTCGAGCTTGACGAGTTCTTGGGTGGCGGGTGAAGTCATCGTAGGATGAGGCGAGCAGGATGCTTAAAGATAGAGTCGAGGTAAGGAAGAGGGTTTGCCGTACAAGTAGTGGTGCGAGGACGCTGATCTTCAGTGATGAAGGCGTCAGTGAGACAGGCTTCCAAAAGGTTGTCAAACGGGGTAGATTCAGGAGTTATTGAGGTACAGAAGGTATGAGTGTTGGAGTCCAGCTGTTTGAGGTAGAGAACGCCTTGCTCTGCTGTTGATTTGCTCCACAGAGAAACTCGAATGGGATATCTTAAAGGATCAGGCCTCAAAAGCCGGATGGAATGGAATACTTTCAAGAGGTGAACAAATGTGGTTTGTTTAGTTGAAGAGTGTAAGTGAAAACCTTTGGGGTGTTTTAGCCCTTGTGGTCAACACATGTCATTTTTTGCTACTGAATCGCATTACCTTGGCACGCTAGCAACGCGAAGCTAATTGCTAGTCCACCAAATTCAGGGCGCCTGTTTGATATTCAAGGTCATCTTTCTTTGCGTATTACGTTACGGCATACCTGCAAAGATTTCCTGGCGTTTTTGCGAGTACTGGGCCCCCTCTCTTTTGTCCGTCCATGCGCCGACTCTTCGAAGCCGGACCTCAGGAACATTCTCAAAGCGTTAAAGCGATTTCCCTGTAGATGTGACGTATGATACCCACTAATAGTTGACTCCACCAGCATTCTCCCGTCCCTCACGCGGATGAAACTCGAGGTACTGAGCGTTAGGAGACGGGCTTTTCTGTGATTGTGTCTTGGCATACGGGTAAGGAGAATTGGAACGAGTGTCCGATTTCCACGCAGGACATCCGAGAGTTGATGGTAGCGAGGCAGCGACGGACGTAAGGATCTGCGTATGACTAGGCGCCGCCACCATTCTATCCACTTCATCCATGGAGTGAAGGTCGTGGCTGATGAGGATCCTCAACGTGACAAGCTTGAAGGTGCTGAGGAGTTCGATGAATTTGATAGCTGCAAGTGGCATATGGATGACGCGAGAGCCTCGAAAGAGCAGAGTAATGTGACAGTCACCAGAACCTTGAACAGAACGTCCGAAGCCAAGATTGAGCTTTTTGTACCTGTCCGAGCGGCTGGCTTTGACATCCGTGGCGTCAGGGAGGGACATGAGAATGTTGAAGTTTTGTACTTTGCGGTTCGAAGGTATGGTTATCGGGTTAAGAACCTCGGGCTGGCTTAAGGGATGGTCAAAATAGAGAACCAAACGACATATCCCTTGTTTGTAGAGAAGGTCCTTCGCCTCGTTGTGCAGTTGCCGAGAAACCCGGAGAATCTCGACTTGACCAGAAGTGAAAAGTTCCCTATAGATAGGATCGCGCAATTCTGTGGCAAGAGCGAGGAAACCGCACGACTTGGGCAGCTCTTCAATACTGCGGAAGGCGGATTGGCTTTCGGAAGGATCAGAAAGTGTAGACGACGCAGAAACAGTAGAACGGCTTGGGTCGTGTTGAATTTGTGGCCCGCTGATCAAGCTTGTGACACGAACCTCTTTGGTGAGATTCTGTGGGTTCTTCGAGGTCAAGGCTTGGAAAGGACCGTTGCAAGCCATGTTAATGGCGATGAACACGATCGCTTCGAGTTCTCTAGACGACTAAAGATGGTCGGAGGGTATTATCAGGGTAGTCTTATACAGGGCGCAATGCCTTATGTTGATGCAGATAATGGGGAGGTGGTCAAGTCGGAAAGCTTATAAGGGCAAGTGTGTGCGCGATGCAGACATGAGTTCACAGGTTTCTCGCAGTAGGAGATTCGCGGCACATCCTCGGAAGGGCAAGATGCAGACCCAAGCGTATCTTTTTGTGGTCATCGCTAAGGATGAGAGTGCCAAGATTATATGTTCGTCTAGGAAGACTCTTAATGAGCATCTCCAGATCTTCCATTGAAGAAAGCAGAACGTACAGTTTCTATTGCCGTGATTGTTTTCTTGACAGTGGCCTTTTTCTGCTCACCACAATGTTCTAGTCCACTCTCGCGTTCTGTCCTCTCCTTGTCGAGCTTCGTCGAGCTGTTACAAGACGTTGTGTTGATTCTCTCTCAGCACTCGCTTCACGTATGAACCCTGTACTCTACTGTCTACCAGCGCCCTAGCTTTTTTCTGATCAACGGATCTAACCTCTTATGGCAGTTCGGCAGGTCCGTCTCTTTAGTCTCTTGGCGCCGTCTAGTCATGTTTTCCCGAGGCACCAGAGGCTGTGCCTGCGAAGCGACGTCAACTACTCCGTGCCTCTGCCTCCTTATAAAACCTCATCCAATATGCATTCTGCTTTTCTTCACAAAATAACCAAGAACCATGACCTCTCCTTTGATCCGGTGCAGGACATGAGATTCCTGCCGTCATGGAGGCCGTCGCCGCCGCAGCCAGCATTGCAGGCATCATCACAGTGGTCGGGCAAAGCATCGACGGTCTGATCAAATTCAGCGATTTCTTTTCCGACATATCATCGGCGTCCAAGACTATCAGTCGTCTCTTAAACGACATCAATTCGCTGATACAAGTACTGGAAAACATTGGCAATGTGCTTGAACAGGCACGAGCGCGGCGTAAGAATCAAAACTTCGCTTCTCTAGACATCAAGCTTGAGGATTGCGCCAAGGATGTGCAAATCTGGTTGGCCACTGCGAGACTGCTGCGCCCTGGTTCCGACAGCGGGGGGAAGGCTTGGTTGAGAAAGTTTCGCTTGGCTGTGAATAATACTGCTATCCAGACGATCAGAGAAGAGATCGGGAAACACAGGCAGACTCTATGCCTCAGTCTTGCTGTCTTTGGGAGGTACCTGAGTTGCTTGCTCTCCCAAATTCCTTTGCATCTTTGGGCGTTGACAGTAAATTTAGGACTATAGACATCGATACCTCTGACCAGGTTCATCAGATTGGTGGCCGGTTCGACGAAGCTCTCTCAACCTCACTGTCCATTCATGGTGCTCATGAGGAGGCGCTCCGGCGGATTGAACATTACTCCATTACAAGTATGCACAGTTCTGCCCATAGCATCAGAAGCATGGACAGTATCCGCACGGAGCTGTCAAGGCTCGAAGCCATGATTACCAGTCCTAATGTTCCGCAACCGTCAGAGATTGAGACTGGGAAATCTCCCACGAGGCCAGGCTCCAGCTGTACCGACAGACGATTATCTGCCGTCACAGAAAGTCGAAATCGGGATTCACGTCTGTCGGTTTCTGGTCCACTGCCCGAACCCAATGGAGAGAGCTTTACCGCCGAAGACTCTGGCATTAAGCTGGCCCCACGGCAAGATGCCTTGAATGAAAATCCAAATACTTTTGATCGCAATAGTCAATCACAACGGACAAGGTCAATGGCTATAGAGCATCGTATTCACCCTGATTATCACATATCTTCCGCAGAATATTGCTCTTTTATGGATGAGTCCGAGGATATAAAAACTCGGCCTATGGAATTGCCTGCTGAAAAGGGAAATAGAAGTAGCTTCTTATACGCAGAGTTTGCAAAAGATTCCCAGCCGCGCCAGCGTGAGAGCCCGGAGGTTGTCATTGATAGCGGCGCCATTCACGGTTTACTACGGCAGTCTTTGGCAAGTGTATACCCTCCTGAGGTCGTGGACTATGTATCACTCCAGCAAGCCGCCACTCTTTGTGAAGATCACATAAAATTACTCAACAAAAGACCAAGCGTTCAAACATCGGCAACTGGGAAGACGAAAGAGATGAGATCTGTGGACGATAATATTCCAACTCCTGCACAACCATATATGTTTAGTTTGAAAAAACAACTACTAGAACTACGGAACGCTATCAAGGTTTCTAGGGAGCAGTGCATCCAAGCAGGCTTTTCGCTATCAGAGCTGGACAAGCTACTTTCACCACCGGGTAGCGGCAGCTACGCGTCGGCCAAACAACCGCCGCCAATGCAAGAGCCCGATGGCGGAGATGACAGTTCTAGTGTTTACTCCGAAGACTTTCACTCATCCAAAGAGTGATCTGACCTTATATTCCAGTAAGGTTGAATAGTTGAGCCCGCAGCGAGCCAAGAAGAAACCCGGGAATCTTGGTCTGACTAGCATCTCGTCCGGGTATAAGTCAGTCTTTGTTCCCATTAAATTGATAGAGCTCAAAGGGTTTTTAGAATTTTTCTAAGCAGCTATCGAGGATTGAGACGAAAATCATAGATTGTGGAGGGAGAAGGGTTCGGGTAGGATACCGCTTTCGAAGTTCGATGATTTCATGGGTTAGATTCTGCTCTGGTAAGTCTATCCCATTTGCTTGATGGATAGACTACACCATTCTCATTGGTACCCCACTAAGCATCGCTCAACTTGAAGAAATCCCACTCACACCAAAGCCGCCGCCACGCTCACCCTCTTCGTGGATGGTACACCAAATAAAAGCGTCCTTTATCATACCTTCCCTTCCCCTCTCCCAACGTCATCGCCAACCTCTCATCCAGCGTATTATACAATGGGATCATAGATTCTACCGCCCCTCCCAGCCTCATCTTCAAATGACCTATCTTCACCTCCACAGTGTCGAACCCCGTCAATCGACCCAACGCGTCTTTGAAATCCCAAGCAGTCTTAAAGGGCCCCAACAAGAAGTCCTGATCCAAGACAAACTCAATCTCCACTACGCAACGTTTGCGTGGGACAGCAGGATCCAACTTAGCGATATGATTGACTAACCTCGTTGCAACTCCGGCGAAGTCGAGTTTGAAGTAACCAAGCGAGAAGGCCATACCGACGTCAAGGTGAAGGGTGATATTCCGCAGCAATGTGATAACCGACATATTCTTGAACGCTTCATGTAAAGGAGGCGAGCCGGCCGAGAAAGCGTTGAAGCGGAAGTGACCGTGTCTGTAGAGTACTCTCTTTGCCTCTTCATATGTCGATCTTGACACACGCAGGATCGCGAGGTGGGCCTGCTGATGCAGTGGAAGAGATGAAGGGATTTTCCCGGGGCGAGGGCTCTCGACTAGGAACGTTGTCGACAGGAGGTATTCGTAGATGTGGTCGCGCAATTCTGGCGGTAGCGATAAAAGAGTTGATCTGGGCTCGGACATCTGATTCGTTCCGGCTGGAGCCATCGTCGATTGTGGAGGCCGCTACGGAGGAGCACGGAGCTTGAGGGAAGGGTGTTTGCGAAGGGAAGGAGACAGAAGCGGGTGGGCACCCTGAGTCAACACATCTTCTGTCAACACCTCTAGGAAATCAACACCCGTGAAAATCTTTCCACCACCGCCATCATCTTCCTCGCTCAGCGTACTATTCTCGCAACCACACCTCTGCCACTACATGGCTCCCATCATGACGAACGCACAAGAATCTGCATTTCAATATCTCGCCCTCCCTCCCGAACTCCGCAACCGCATCTACGCCGACATCCTCACAGCAACCTATCTCGTCGAGCTACCCGAACCCTGCGTCTACCTCCACGCCCGCGTTCGCCGTGAATCTCTCCCACAACAAGACGCATCCCCCCGCCTCGCCATCCTCCAAGTCTCCAAAATGGTGTACCAAGAGGCAAAACAGATCCTCTACAAACACTCCAATTTCCTCTTCGACCTTCCCTCCAAAAGCTTGCCGTGAGTCTACGTCCCGTTCCCTTCCTTCCCCACCCTTACCCCAACCAACATACCAACATTCTCAACCCACCCAGCCTCTACCAAGACCTCAGCAAACTGCCCCTCGTGAACCTCATGCAGCACCTCACCATCCAACTCGCCCTCCTCCCCTCGTCTTCCGAAGCCAAACGCCGCGCCCTGCACCCCACCACGGCCCTCTTGCGATCCTTCTCCGGCGCCACGATTCTCCGCGCCCGCTGCACCATCGGGGTGCTCTTCGGCGACGACGCCGACTTCCTGCTCGAATCGTCCTTTCTCGGTGCGCTCGGCCAGCTGACGGGGTTCGCGACGATGGTGTTGCGCTTGGCGTTTATGAAGAAGTATTACAAAGGGGTGTGTAGGGTCCGGTTGCCGGCTTATGGGACGGTGGATGAGTACTTGACTGTGAGGTTGGGAGGTGGGGAACGAGGAGGGGAAGGAGGGGAAGGAGAAGAAGGAGAAGAAGGAGAAGAAGGAGAAGAAGGAGAAGAAGGAGAAGAAGGAGAAGAAGGAGAAGAAGGAGAAGAAGGAGAAGAAAAAGGAAGAGGAGGACGAGGAGGACGAGGACGAGGAAAAGGAGGACGAGGAAAAAGAGGACGAGGAAACATCGATGAGGACGGGTGGTACAATCTAACATATCACCCTCGAGAGCGCAAGGCGCGCAAGAAGGCGGCCTTGGAGTGATTGTTTGTCAAAGTAAAGTTCGATGAGAACGACTAATAAATACATTCTAACCTATCATCCCCGAGAACGCAAGAAGCGGGTCTCCAGTGTAATTATCATCGAAATACAACAACAACCATAACCATGAATAAGAATATGCCCCACGGAAAACATTCATCCATTACGAACGTCGGCCAGCGACCTACCTACCTACCTCCCTGCCTTCCTTAACGAATATACGAATGACTAACTAAATACCCTTAATCTCATCTCATCTCATCTCATCTCATCTCAGCTCAAAGTCCCAACTCCCAACTCCACAGCAAATAAAAGAATCCGTTGCCATTGCAAACAAACAAACAAGGATGGTGATGAATGAGAAATGCGGTACCCGAGTTAGTAAGGTAGGTTGTTTTTCACGACGCAAAGCCGATTGGAAAATCCCCCTCCCCACCCGCCTGAGATCATGCCATGCCAAGACAGACAGGCACAAAAATGTGTGTGTGTGTTCGAGCAGGAGTTGTTGGGGAACAACAGCTCAAAAGGCCGAATGGAAGGGGGTGGGGGGGAGGCCAGATTCTCGATTTCATCGCTGGGACATGGTGATGTTGTCCGGTTAGTGTGTCTTGCCTCCTCTGCTTTTTAACGTCTTGCTATGATGATCTGTCTGTCTTTCATCTCGATATTATGATGATCTGTCTGTCTTTCATCTCGATATCATGATGGTCTGTCTTTCATCTCGATATTATGATGGCCTGTCTTCATCTCGATATCGTGTCTGTACCCGCTTCGCTGAGACTATTCCCTCTCTTTCCCCCCCCCGGTCCCCAAAAGGCTATGCCGTTGCCCTTTCTCACCCATGCCGTGGATGAAACGTCATACAGAAACACAGTTCCTCATCATTCCACTCCGCCTCCGTCCTCCCCAAACTCCCCTCCAAATACACTCCTACCATCTCGTGATGAGGAACAATGGCCTCCGACCACGAAGTATCAGATCTATCCGGTCCCCAAGCAAGCTGATCAAATTTCACCGACACTGTTTTAAACCCCGTCAACCCGCCAATCGCATCCACGAACGCTTTTGCCTCCCCCATTTCGTAGCCCGACAGAAAACTCACGTTCCAGATACCCTCAACTTTCACGACAAAGGACGCTCGGGCAGGAGTCGTGTTGGACTGGGCGAAATGTTTGACGAGAGCTGTAGCGTGTTTGGCTCGCCCATCTCGGCAGGGTGACGGTGAGAAAAGGGGGAATATACCATCCAAGTCAATATCGATGACGATGTTCTGGAGATTGGCCGTGTTGAGGAGACTGTGTCCTGGAGAAGGGGTTTTTACTCGAACGTGGAAGAAAAAAGTGCCGCACTTGTAAAATATGAGCTTGGCTTCTTCAAGAACGAAGTTGGACACCAGAAGAATTGCGAGGAAGCCGTATTGACGCCGTTGGAGATCCTCGAAATATGGATCTTTGCTGATGGAGGGAGGAATTGGAAATTTGGAGAGATTGGGTAGGCAGTGTTCGTAGGTTGCGGAGAGGTCATACTCGTAGACTCGGTCTCGCAGCTCTTGTGGAAGAGATAGGAAGGGAAAGGTTGATATAGGCATTATAGCTGATTCCTTACTAATCTAATTAATATATTAGTGGAAGATGTTGCAGGAAGGTGGAGCTGTGAAGGTATCGACGTAGCGGAAATAAGGCGCCAAGCAGCAAGTGTTGACAAGCTCGATTTTCTGAGCCACGAGTCACACTGTTTTGATGCCGTCATAGCTCTCACAGCTTCCGAGCAAGAAATTTACAGTAGCACGGAGTCCTTCCTTTCTTGATACTAATGCTGGAGCTGTCACGTTCAATATCCAGGATTGGCGAAGATGCGGAGAATGGAGATGAAGCATGTGACGATTCTCCAGTAGTGATAGTCGCGTAACGGTGGCAGAAGTGGTATAGCTAGTCCACCTCGGCTTCAGCTCCACGCGGTAGGCTGGGCAGAGAACACACTCATTCATTCTGTCTCTGATCTCCAGATGCATACCCAAAAGGATAGGTGCGTTTCCTTATGTTTATGATATAGGAGCTACCGTAGATGTTGCTGATGCTGGCATTACGGCCACGATATTGGATTGGACGCGCGACATTTCCCCCATCCTAATTTCCACCGGACCCGCAAACATGGCCCTATTTTTTGGTCTCGGACTGTGCCATGTTGACGTAAGGCCGGTAGAGAGCGTGGTTGTAAGGCAGCATGAGAAATGTTGGTGATGTGGTTGTGGTGCAAGTAGATGATCGAAGAGGAGATGTGAGGTGAGTAATGTGAGCATTGAAAGTACATCCTGTGTGGCATCACCAACTTTTTACTCCTTTAGCCGAATGGTGTCGCGATCAAGGATCTAGTGTAGTGATTGTTCTTGTTTCACCGAATTCCAAAGGAAAGTTGTTAGTGAAAAGCCACCAGCAGCAGCCCGTTTCAGGCTGAGGCGTGTCCAGTGTCAAATCTTCCAGCAATGATATGGCTCTTTCACCCTTCTTCCTCCACGGTGAGAGGAAAGAATACCGTAGTTGTTTTGTATCGTTGGCCAGATACCGTCCGTCAGACTCTTGATCTCTTCCCGTCAGCCCTCCACGCCTTCCCCATCTCCTTCTCCCTCCCCATCCTCCACCCCTTCAATCTTGACGTCCACATCTTCCCCCTCCCCCTCCCCCTCTCCATCCCCTTCCTCCGTCTTCGCACTCCCCCTCCTCTCCCTAAACCTTGCACCATCGGCCTCGCCATCTACGTTAAAGCTCAGAAACCGCCAATCTTCAATCTCCTCCGTGACACACCTCAGCCTATCCCTTACACTCTCCACCGCGAAACTCCCCAATAGTAGCCTTAGCGGCGGAAAGCTGCAATGCCCCAATTGCCAGACCAATTCCGCCGCCTTTACCGCACTTGTAGGTTGTCGTTCCCCGAGCCATTGTACCATTCTTTTCGCATGCCCGGCTGGCGATGTGGAGCTGGCATAAGGGGCAGACGCGGGTTTGATGGAGAAGTGGCCGAAGGTGGGCAGTGGTGAGGCTTTTTCGAGGGGCGAGAGGGGTTCGTCATCGCGGACGTGGCCGGGTTCGACTAGGGTGGCGCGGATATTGAATGCGTCGGTTTCGTAGAGCATAGATTCAATCAAGCCCTCTACGGCATACTTAGTGGCACAGAATGGCCCCAGTCCCGGAACTCCTAGCGAGCCGCTGGTACTGCTAAAGATCAAATACCGCCCTCCACATCCGCTCTCACTGTCGGCGTCGGTCCGTTCGCGGAAGTATGGTAGGGAGAGCTGGATGATGTTGAGGGTACCCCAAAAATTAGTCTCGAACTGATTCCTGATCTCATAGTCATCCTGGTCTTCACAAGCACCAATCACCCCGTAGCCAGAGCAGTTGGCTATGATGTCCATTCTTCCCCAATGGTTCAGACTTATTTTGAAGACGGCGTCGACGGTGGAGCGGATGCGGACGTCGCAGAGGAGGGGGAGGTAGGGAGATGGTTCTGAGGAGGAATTAGGCGAGGTAGGAGCAATGGACTGCATGCTGGAAAGCGTGTCTGTTAGGCTACGGCCGACGGCTGTGACAAGATCGGAGTGGGCAAGGGCGGCTTTGACAACAGAGCGGCCCATATGGCCTGTGGCGCCGAAGACCTGGGAATTGGCGTTTTAGTAGACGTTGGACTAGGTAGAGATGGTGTTTGGACGCTAGAGGAGAGACTCACGACCCATACTCGTTGCTTCGGCGGGTTCTGAGGCCCTGGTGGATCGCAGCTCAACGGCAGCAAGAGCTTGGAGTTGAAAGACGCGGAAGAAGGCGAGTCCAATGCCTCGGCTTCATTGTCCATACTATTGTATCGTCGACTGCCCTGCCCAAGGGCAATTGGATTTTGTTATCTGGACATGACGATTGAAGAAGTCGGAATGCGAGCTCTAAGGGTTGGAGCGAGGGACGGAGTCGCACTAGCAAGCCACTGGTGGGCTCAATTTCAAACTTCTTAGAGGATCAAGTAGATGCGTGGAATTGGAGAAGGAGCTGAGACATATCTCGTATTGGGTATATGTACAGGCTATCTAATATCTAATCCCTTCGACAAGACATGCACACATGAAACATCCGAAATGATTATGTATGAGAAGCCAACATTAGGCAACATTCAAACACAAGCCAATAGCCAATGGTTGATCCTAAGCATCCATTTCAACTAAACAACGTTGTCCCTAGGTTAATGTGGTGGTATCTCAGAAGTCCCCAGCACCTCGCTCATGACAGTACTCATAGAAATGGGAGATGTATACAATATAAAGAGTGGTGACAGCGCGCGTGCGACTCTGACGGCTTTTGTTTCGTCCAAGTCGTACCAAAACTTTTCCAGTAGCTGTGAATTAGGTGGATCCAGTGTTTCGTTAAAGGACAGTGCGTTTCGTCGTTCGTAGACTCTCGTGAGGTTTTGTTGATTATGTAGAAGTCGGGGTCAGAACGCCGATGACATTGCTCCCACTCGACTTGCGGGATGTATGAGGGCCTTCGACAGAGCTGGCATGTGTACTCGGTTGTGAGCCGCTCTGTGGAGACTGTGCAGTGCCACTCAGAAGGGGTGGTGTGGGGCCAACAGAGGTGTCGATGGTCGGAGGTGGAATGCGGCCATCTGCCATCTGGGGAGGAAATGGAGCGCAATAAATGAGCTTTTCGATGGCCGCTATTTGTTTGCCGTATGAGAATCGCTTAAGAAGAGCCAATTGAGCTTTGGTCAGCTCGACGAAGTCATCCCATTCGGACCCTTTAAGAACTTTCAGAAGCTTTTCTGCTCGGCTGTCAGCATTGTCTCCAAATGAACCATCAAGAATGCTTACGAATCACATAGTTGCCATATTGATCCGTGATCAAGATCTGAAGAGGACTTTGACCCTTGTCATTGACCGCAGTCATAGTAGCAACAATTCTTCGCCTTTCCTCTTTCGAGCCAGATTCTATACTGTCCTCCACGACATTGCTAGCAAACTTATGCTTTGAGAAACTGACAAGCTGGGAAGTCACAAGAGCAATGGTCCTGCCTCGGTCCTCCTCTAGGCCATGTTCAATGATGTGTTGCATCACATAGTTACCGTACTGGTCGACGATCAGCGACGCAGCTGAGGCGTGGACTTCTTGAAGCACTGCCGTGCGAGTGTGCTCCTCGCAGTACTCCAGCATGCGCTGTATGACCCGACAGCCATACTGGTGGGTCGCCAGTTCTTGAACGTGACCAGTAAAGGAGTTGATGATGAATTGGATATGTTCAGCGGGTATTCTCTCGAAAGCTTTCTGGACCACATGGTTCCCATTCTGATCCTTGACACATTTGAGGACGTTGTGCTGTAATTCCCCAATCAGCTGCGCTTGTTGGTCGGTCAGAATGTGTTCCAGAGCCTGCGAAGGTTAGCGGAAAGCAAGAATCAAGGGATTCAACGGGACCAACCTTCTGCACTACGCGGCAACCGTACATTTGGCAGGAGAGTACCACAACGTGACTTTTCATCTGGTTGGCCAAGCCTCTTTTCTGTGATTGATTGCCGTGCTCAAAGAACTTCTGTATCACATAGTTACCAAAAACATCCGTCATCAGCTGCACCGTATTCGTCATCAGCTCTCGATAGACCTGGTCTTTCTCATCGCTGTTGGCTGTCTCAAGCTCTCGTTGAATGAAACGAGCACCGTACTGATCGCCGCTGAATTCCACGATATGATGGTAAATGTCCTATGATCAATTAGTAGGTCCTCTCCTTCAAACTCAGGTATAAACCTACCTTGAGTTCATTGATGCGTTTGTTAGGCTTATTCATGGTATCTTTGAACTCTCTCATCAACTGACTTTGGTCAACGTCATGATCTCTTGCAGGTCCCCTAGGAACGTTTGGCGCTGTCAGAAGATTGGGTGCAGGAGGCATTGGGTAGAAGGAGTGGAGTTGGTTCATTGGTAAGCCGCTCCGAGGATAGAATTCATACGGGTTTAAGTGTGGGTACTGGTTCCGGAACTGCACAAAGTTTGGCGGAGTAACCACGTAACCTTGCTGCTCTTGCTCCAAACCACGCAGCCTGCGATCCAACACAGCAGTGGATACATTGTTGTTATAACCGCCGCGGGTAGGACCGCGCTGTTGGTATGGAGGCGGCGTTCCGGCGTTTGAGTAGTAAGGGCTATGGTGGTGACTATTACGTGGATCGCTGTTGCTCGGCGAGTGCGAGTATCGCGTGGCTAAAGCCATGGCTCGATGATTGTTAGGTTGAGACATCATGGAACCCGATCCACTACCAGTGAGAGAGAACTGATCTTGATGGCCTTGATACCCACCATCATCTCTGCTACTCCACACGTCATTGCCCGTTGGCACGAAATCTTGAGGAAACCCGTTGGTAAATTGTAGCGATCCCCCATTTGACGCATCTCTCTGCCCAGCAAATCCAGGCTGTTGGTTTTCTTGCCCCACATTGAGCTTGTCAAAGTCCCCCATGAGATGATTGAGCTGTGTCGGACTCAACTGGCCTGCGTACTTCTGTTTGGAGGTGCCGGTGGGAATCAAGTATGGTGGAGCTTGAGCAGAAAGGTTAGGGCGATGCGGAGTAGTTGATATATTGGATGTGTTGTTTCGAAGATACTGATTGTTTGCTATGTCGCCACGGCCGCGCGTTGAGTTCATTGTGTACTCAGCGTCACCGCGTGATGGTGGTATACTGCCGCTGCGGGATGCCGCGCTACTTTCATACCCAGACATATTGTTATTGTTGTTGTTAAAAGATGGTCGGGCAGGTTGCATGCCAAAAACGGCATTAGTTCCCTCAAAACCCATCTTCCTTTGCGCATATTTAGTCTCCTCATCGCTGTTGTGTCTTGATGTGCGACTGTTGATTTGTGAATCAAATGCACCAGAAGCTACGAAACTGCCTGAAGTTGGGTCAAGGAAGCTCTTCTGCGAGGATCTGCTGGAGATTGTGGTAGACGGCTGCTGTATGGAAAAGTACGAGGAATTGACGGAGTTTGATTCTGGAAATGCCTGAGGATTTAGTTGATTGCTATGTTGGCGGCTGATGGGAGAGGTATTCGAATGATTTGTGTGCACACGCGAGAGGCCAGGCGAAGTGTCATCCACAGATTTCCATGACCCGTGGCGCGCGTTGAAGCTGTCTGATTCAGAAGATGGGAGCAGAGACTTCGACCCAGTCACTGCTTCAGAGGTGCCAGATGCGAGAAGCTCATCTTCTTGAACACATCAGTACGTCTTCAAAGTCACCACAAGAACCATTTGACTGACTCTGCGCTCGGCCATTATCTTGTAGCCCACTCTTCATCCCACTTCCAATAGCACTGCCCGACGACCAGATGTCGCCATTCCAAGCACTAGCACCATTGCCAAATCCCGACCCGAACGCTTTGTTGGCCGATCGTGGCTGCTCATTATTGGATGTACCTGTTCCCAACCCGAATGGCCCAAGCCGATTATTCCTGGTCTGCTGCAGGAAGCGTCAGCGTGGAGGATTTGTCGCAAAGCTTAAGCACAATGTGCAAGACCTACCGTTGAGGTCATTGTTCACTTTTATATCGGTGTGATTGTGGTATGTGCGAGGCCGATCCGAGTAAGGGGCGAAGGAACGGTATTATTGCAGAGGCAGCGTTCATGCGTCCTTTACTGACAGCAACTTTGTACAAGACCGCCCAGTATGTATGAAGGTAAAGTATTACTAAAGAAGAGCGAAATATTAGTCTTTTGAGAAGTTGGAGGAGCTTGTCTCGATCTGGCCGGGGGAGGCACCAGACATACACAGGGGATGCTCGGGCTGAGAAATTTGGTGAGGAGTCCCATATACAAGTAGGTGGGGAAGGGAACAGAATCGGAATGGAACCAACGGATTAATATAAAGAAGATAAGAAGAAGTAAGGTGTCGGGCGACCCCTTCGTCGGAAGTGCAATTGGATGTCTTCGAATCAGCAGGCAGCCGACCAGTCAATGTACGCAATTTGAAGGATCCCCGCACCAGGCATCCAGAGGCTTTCACCGCCAATTGAGCACATGGAGACTCTGGAATGAAGGAAATCTGGTTTTGAAAGTCGGCGGAAAGAGAGTGGAGTCGAAAGATGAAGCAAGGGAATGCGCAGCTGTGCGCGTGAGGAATGTTCAAGGGAGGTTTTGGGGGACCTCTCGTATCGGGAAAAAGATCGGGTTTGACTTTGGGGGGAATCTGAACGCTGAGAGCAGGATATTGTTTTCTTCAGGAGCAGCCGTCGAGGTCTAGAGTCATTGAATTACCAAGTCGCAAAAAAGGACAAAGAAACGAGGATGAAGAGTGGAAAATCAAAGGTTTGTGACAGAGTTCAGTCAAGTAAGAGTTACAGGGCGTGTTTAAAGTCGACTAAGCCGAATGAATTATAAGGCCCAAGGGTCCATTCTGCTGGCGCCACGCTTAGCCTGCAATTGCCATCGTTTTAGGGGCGGAACTATCCTCTTCGCCGGGGGGCATGTCCACCCAAAAATAGGCTCCCTGGTACATACAGCCATCGGCATGCCTCCTGCTTTGTACATATGTACCTTCCTCCTGCTTTTTGCTTCCTTATCAACATGTCCATCTTCTACTCCAGGATTCAAAGTATTGTATGACGATATTGCACTGATGAATACGAGTGTTCTTCCCCAGAGAAGACATGTCCAATGCAGGTCAGCAATTGGTGGAAGGACGTGATAGGCTATCCTTGCTTCTCCATCAACCGTTAGCCTTCCCTTATTCATCCCGTCTCCCCCTGCTGCAGCTAGCCCTACCAGATTCAGGGGACTTTGGCTTTGCCATCAGCAGACAAGCAGCCAGCAGCCAGCAGCAAGCACTCCTTCATCAGATGAAAGCACGTCCGCCTTCTGCGCTGATAATGATACCTAAATGATATAAGTAGACCCTTGACCCTTCTCACACCCGATAGGAAAGACATGCCCCCTCTCCAGGCTTTGGGCCCCAGCGCTGATTATTCTCGCCGCAGACTTCTGGCTTGCAGAAGTCTTGCGTCGGGGAATCGGGTCGAAGAACTCTCGTCGTGCAACATTGCAACAATATGATATATCGAATTTGCTTACGCATGGTCAGAGATCCCGCTGCTAGATAATTGCTATAGATCGGGACTCATGACTCGTCTCTTGGATGTTATTGTTATTGTTGTCACAAGCCTCGCATGAACATTATCGAAGTCTTTGTTTCTTGTAGGCGTCATTGAACGACCCGAAGCCTTGGTTCCTTGACAGTCGACAAAAAAAAAAGGATTGCTGCCACTCTGCCACAGTCAGCGGTGACTACTGCACTTGCTCGCATGATTGAACGTGTAGAAATGACATGCAGAATCAAATCTTCCGTCAAACGCTTCTTCATTAACCGTGATGAACCTAGATCCATTTGATTTCGAAGCTTGTCTTTTTTCGACTCTGGTGACTCTAAGCGCCGGAAAGAAATTAAAAACTGCCTGTTTTGTTGATGCCATACTAAAAGCCTTGGCACCGGCCTCTCATCCACCTCCTGACTTCTTCCAGTCTTCCCATCTTCTTCGCCTGTAATCATCGAGACGTGCAGGTAGCAGCTTCATTCCTTCAGCTGTTACTTTGCTTTCCGTTCCTTCTTCAATTCCTACCTCTCGGTTGGAGCCCTTTCCATTCCTCGGCTACCCCTCCATTTTAGCGCGAATCAATGGTATGTGCTGCACGACCACGTCAATAAACGGCATTTCACGGAAAATTGACCTCAACTTCAGAACTGCTACAATTACACTACCACCATTCTCAATACCTTACTGAATACCAATTACTCTCATTAATCAAATCATAACCCACACGCTCGTTCCGGAATGGCCGTCATCCCCAGACTCGTCGTCCGAGACGACTCGAGCAACCGCACAACAATGACCCCAACGATGATGAAACTCCTTATAGCCCTTATTGTTCTTGTCTTCTTCGGCATTTGTCTCACCGGCGGCCTATTCATCCTCCGCGCTCGCCGAAAGGCCAAGCAGATTGAGAAACTCACCGACCTCCCCATCCACGCCAGCTCTCCCTCCTCCAAGGTGTCGAATCACCGCCGCCTTACCGTCACCGCTGCTCCCTATGGACGTCACTCTAAACCCATCAACATCTACAATGAGAAAGAGATTTTGGTCGAAGAGTCCTCGCGACCAAGCTCGCCTTCAAGCCCAGTGCCCGAGATCCGCATTACCTTTCCTGAAGAGGACGATGAGGCCGGAAAGAGCAAATCGGGGCGCGTGGTGGTCGTCCGCATCAGCGAGACTGGAGGTATGGGATTGGAGCCGTACAGCGACGAACGCTTGCCGGCATACCAGCAGTCGGACACGGAGAGGTTCGAGTCTCTCGACTTGGACAGGATGGGCGGATTGAAAGAGTTGGAGCGGGGCGAAAACATCTGATGCGATGGAATGTTGAATACTGGAACACTGGCCACGATCTCCAGCCGCCGCCTTAATTGCTGCAGTTTCGGTCCTCTGACGACTGCGACTCTTCGCTACGAACCCTGCTAGGTGCATCAGCAGCTCGCCAAACCCTACCATCAACGCTGCTGCGCTGATATGATCGAAATTGTTCTAAGTTCTCATCGTTCAGTACTTGGGTACTTTAGCAGAAGCGTTCCCTTCCCGGCTTCTCATTGCAGGGAGCCACAGCACACAAGCCTATTAGAAATCTACACTTCGGCACAGGAGCAGTTTATAATGTATTTACTTAATTCAATGTTCCATGACTCTCCACTCACCTCCTCGCGAATGGCTAACGAAATTGGTCACAAGCTCAAAGCCACGGCAAAGTGACCCAGCTCTTTAACCTCGTACTCATACCACCACTCATGCTTTGACAGGCATAAGCGTTGCAGTTCCGTTGCCAGAACATCATCGCCGTTTCTATGTCCCCCCAAGAAATGGTGGGTGTCGATTTGGAGGGGAATCCCAATGCATTTCTGACCAAGCTTAATACCAATAGCATGGGACCACCAAACTCACAAGATACACACTACATAGAATTCCAGCTTTTTAATGCACGTAGTATAATACGCCATGTGTTGTAAACAAGCCCGAGCACCTCGGGCCAGAAACGGCTTGCTACGATTTAAGTAGGTTAGACTTTGAGATCGTCTCTCACTCTGCACCTTCAACTTCATACTCCAAGTCCAGCTACATTGATTAAAATGAGGTTCAAGGCCTCAATCAGAAACATCAATACCTTCAATAGTAAACCGAGACAGTCTCCACCAACCCAAATCCTTGCTGACGCGTCTCTTCCCAGGACTAACCGCGTCCCTCTCGTCTCTGGGCAAAGATGTCTGGCTCCAGCTCAACAACGAGCAGCTACGTTTCACCGTGGTCCCAGAGCAGGGCAGTCAAGTGTGGGCGTCCGTTCTTCGTCCTTCCACTTGGTTGACATGGAAGATGGCCTGACTTCTGTCTAGAGTCCTGGCTATAGTGAGCCTCACACCCCACCCTCTTTAAGGCGCGCTCCATTGACTGAGTGCGATTAGGACACGATCTTCGAAACCTACACCATCCAATCCGCCGTCGAAAATAATACCATAAATCTCCGCATACCTCTCGCACCACTTCAACGCGCTCTTCGCTCCGCTCTCGCGGCCTCCTCAGCCTCCATCCGCTTGACCAAGAAAGACAACATACCACTACTCTCTCTGACAATCATAACCAGCAACTTGAGCTCCTCACGCCCACAAACATCCATTACAACCACAACTCTAAACCCAGACAACGCACCCTTCCCCGTCGATGATGGCTACGGCAACAATGACTCATTCGGCGACCCTAATCCTGGCTTTTTTCCACACGATCGAGAAACGACCATCACGCAAGACATACCCGTCATGGTCCTTGCCGCTGCAACCATAGCGAATATACACGAGCCCCAATGTCCTCAACCAGACGTCCACATCATACTCCCACCCCTCCTCCAACTCAAAGCAATTTCCGAACGCTTCACTAAGCTCGCCCTCTCAACTTCCACATCCACCAGCAACCGTGGCCGCGCATCGGACGCCCCATCTTCTCAATCCCGGCTTATACTGTCCGCGAATGCGCATGGGGTGCTAAGGATCGGGGTGGAGACATCGAGTCTGAAGATCGAGTCCAGATGGGAGGGATTGATGAACCCGGAATTGGATCCCGAACAGGTTGAGGGAGGGGAGGAGGGTATAAGGGGCCATGCGAGTACGAAGATGAAGGAGCGGGAGGGGGACGAGGCATGGAGTGTGGTGAGGGTTGAGGGGAGGGACTGGGGGAGGGTGCTTGGGGTGGGGAGGTTGAATGGACGGGTTATTGCTTGTGAGGGTTCCTCGCCTCGCCGTCCTCGAATACAGTTGGCTGACAATTCGATCCGCAGGCTTCTGCCACGAACACGCTTTGATCCTCTACGTCTATCTCTCCAACGATGATACTGAATCAGTCTTGACGGTACGTCTTCTTCCACCCAATTTCTGCCTGGTACGCCACGGGTACCCGTGAGATCATTGCTAACGACTCTTTTCACATAGTATTATATTTCATCTTACAGCGCTTGATACCCCGTTCGATATCATCCGCTTTTTCCAAGACACTTATAGCTAGAAGAACAAACTGCAAAGTCGACGTGTCTAGTGTCTCTGGCCCAATCACCTTGCGCCCAATCGTCGCATATTCACCGCAACATCCGACATGAAGAGGGGTAGTGTATATACTTCCAAGACGCCGCCACCCCAATATTCATCTGAAAATGCCTACTCCCCAGAACGCCACGCCAAATCCAGCGCAGCGCTTCCTCCCCGAATAAAATCCTCACCCTGCCACGACGGCCTTCCCGGCCCCGTTTGGGACAAAAAGACCCGTTGTTCGGATCCAAAAATGCCAGCCAGCTTACTTCCCTACAGCGGGGATATTTCGACCGTGTGCCTTTTTTGACTGCCAATGCAAACGGCTCGAGGCGCACGCTCTCGCTCGTTCGTTCGTTTGCTGGAACGTCCTTTTCTTTGCCGAGAGGCAGAGTGTCGATCACTCGGTTCCCGCACGGTTACTACATAGCCCTTGTCACCAGCAACCCCATCCCATCTTTTAACCGCACCTCACCACCAACCTCAACAACAGTTTTGAACAGCCCTTTCATCATCATCATCATCATCATCAGCTCTCTCATCCCTCCAAACATCAAAACCCACAGCACCCGCTCCCATCGCTTCACTTTACTTTACCCTCCAACCTCCTCCTCCTCCTCCCCCCCCCCCCACATCCCTCTCCGCCTTCGGCTCCCCAACCCACACTGTCGTAATTGACTCCAAACAGCGCCTGCAAAGCTCGCCGAAATGCGCGATTCGGCTGCCGAAGGCGATCCAGTTGCCGCTACCGAGTTTGACGCGGTCGTGGGCTTGAAAAGAGAGAGAAGAGGGGGGGGGGGTCGGTTACGTGGAGGAGTTTGGAGGAAGGGGTTGTTGAGGAGCGAGGAGAACTGGATGGGTGTGTGGGACCTGGAGCGGGGAAGGCGGATGCAAAGAAAGAGAGAGAGAAGAAGGGGGGGGGACGCCATCGTGAGCACCCGCCGGAGAGGAATGGGGTGCGGTGTGGAAGACGTTGGAATCTCTGCATCCCATCCCGTTCGTCGTGGAGAACCCAACATGATGGTGCGCGTGTGCTGCCATTGTTTTGTCTCCGAGGGGGGTGTTTGAAACGTCGATCGATCGATTTTGATGAGCAACGCCCTACTATTATTACTCTCCCTCCCTCGCTTCCTCCTCGCATTTGCTCAACCCGCAGAATGAATGCAGCGGGCTGTTGGGGCGGCGTACGCGCGTGAACAAGGGAGAGAGAGAGGACTTGGGAAAAAAAAACCTCTCTACTTTCTTGAGAAGAAGAAGAAGACTTGGGTCATTGTGATAAGCTGTTACATTGAAGCTTGATTCATCATTAATCTCGCCAGTCACACTATTCCATGGGAACACTACTTTGATATGGCAGTTCCCACCAGCAAATCAACCAAGAATCGTGTCTTCACATGGATCATTGCGAAAGAACACATCTATCTGCCGTTTCCCACGTTGAGCATAAAATCATCTGACCCGAAATATACAAGCAAGAACCCCTTGTTGATGAGATATGAGAGAAGAGAGCCATATCACGCATATTTCGTCGACTTCCTCGGCTTCGAAACCCCATCATCGTCACGCAAGTCACCGTCACCAACGACAACAAGTTGCAAATGCATCTTCTCATTCCGAACAACTGCCTTGATCGCACAGACATTCGTCCACGTGGTGATGGATTTGACTCCGGCCGACGTATTCCGCAACGCCTTCGTCGGCGGCAGCGACGAAAGCGCCAGAACGAGCATTTGCCCCATCGAGGTCCAGCTGGCGCACGTCCACCTTCCGGCCAGGATCAGGACGGCGTGAAGGATCGCCATCGCGGATTGGATCCCCAGCACCGCGGCGGCAAGCTTGATGGGCACGCCCTGGAGGCTCCAGCCGTAGCCGTAGCGTTGCACTCGGATCTGGACTTTGGTGAAGCCCTGCGTCGAGGCGTAGGCTTCAAAGGGCACGTTGGGCGAGCCTGGGTAGGAGTAGTGGCCGTCGTCGAGGTTGTCCATGTCGAGCACGTAGGTAGCGTTGGTATAGTCGTGGTAGACAAGAGTGGGGTCCAATTGGAGGGAGGCAAGACCCTCGGTGAGATACATTCCGAGCACGGTAGAGATGCGCCATGGGATGGTGGCCTGGTCCGGCTCCGTGCCCGGCGTTCCCTCACCTACGATCTGGAAATGGTCGCCATCGTAATCGCCGCCAAGGCTTGCGATCAAGGCTCGGATGTCGGTGCTGTAGAGGGTAGAGTTGCCGTTGGTACCGTTGTGAGGGAGGTCCATTATGGCTGCCCAGGCTGGGTCTATGGAAATTCTTTTCAAGGTGGCGGTGCTGGTACTGGTGTTACTCGCGTCATCAGAGAGCAGGAGGCCAGGATCGGGAGAATCTTGGAAGATGATGCCGTCGTATCTTGGATCTAGGAAGATGGATACGGGTGTCCAGTGCGCATCAATTGTGCATGGGACAACTGCTGTGGATCCGTTACCTGTCCAGAATACAGCCAGCGCGCCCAAGGTTAGACCTTGAGTGAAATTGGTCATATCGACCCAGTCAAAAAAGATCTCGTCTTGAATATTGTAATCCGAAAATGTTTCATTAAAAAGAGGATTTTGAGAATTGGAGTCACGGACAGAAGCCGAAAAGTCCACAGGCATCGCCCAAGTAGCGTTTTGATATGTTTGGAGAGGCCAGCTGTTTAGGCGGTCATGGGGAAACTCGATTTCGCGGAGGGAGTGTGCATCATAGTATGCTGCGCATTGTACTTGCACAAGCGGCTTCTGAAGTCCTGGACTGTCGGTTATGAAAGGTATCAGTGTCGGACGGTTGATCTTGGCTATGTCCAGACTGTACGATAGGACATAGTCCCAGTAGTTTCCAAGGTCACGAGCGTCCCTGATGCTGACGCTCGACGTAGCTGTCCAACCGGAGTTGAGGTCACCGTTTGCAGAAGAAGTCAGATAGCGGATGGTACTATAGTCCTCTAAGGAGATGTTCGGTTGCAGACCTTGGTTTTGGTGCCTGCCGGCCCATGTCATAACGTTTTCGAAGCCTTGATAAGGACATGCCGTCGGGTCAGCCGCTGTGTAGTTCAGGCACCCTGGGGGTACCATATCCACGGTTAAATGCTCAGGCCAAAACAGGGAAGGGCCGCCTTGTAAGTAGTATGAATTCGGTTGATGATCTAGCGTATTGAAGAAGTGTTCCGGCACGTCCCACCAATTGAGTCTCGGTATCATGGCAATAGCAGATGAGGGTCCTGCGACTGCTGACAGAAATACAGCGAATCCAATCACGAACCAGAGCGGTGCCCTTTGTGAGAAACGGGCCGATATTGGTCTTGATATGATACCACCCCAGAACTCAGAACTCCATAAGTAGCCGACCGAAGACAATTGGTATCCTGCCGCAACGAGTCCCAAAGGAACACCGTCCGATGCGCACAACTCGTAGCGGATCTTATGTAGAACGATGGCCGAAAGGGATGCTACGATCAAGATCTCGTGTCCCTTAGCTGCAAACTGCCAGGCTTGGAGGAAAGCGTCTTGATGTGGGGACCCCAGGTCGTCCCAGTAGACGTTGTAGATGCTGAGACGTAGTACAGGGATGGTCACCAACAAAGGTAGGACTTGCACAAGTGAGGCTATCAAGGCGTGTCGGCGTCTGTTGCTTATTGCGATTTTGGGAGGCTCAATAGAAGCATCTTTACTACTCGTAGAAGCTGGAGTATCCACATCCTCGTCTTGGACACTCGTGGTAGATGGAAGGAGCTCTATTGTCTGGAAGTCTGTGAGTATCAATGCCCTTTCCCCTAGTCAACATCCCAGCCTTACATCGCCAAAAACTGCTGCCCCGCGATCGAACATTTAATCTCGAACTAGGAGAAAATGGCACTAGTGGACGAAGAGAGAGATGTGCACCATGAACCGCGTGATCAGTATGAGACGAATGGGCACATCAAGACGCTTTCCGTAGATATACTCCAAATCGAGAGATAGTACCGCCCTTTGTTCGCAAAGATAGGTCTTACCTAGAGCACTATATGAGCACACCCGTGAGCAGGTCACATGGGGCGTCATAGGGAAGTACAAGATGCCCGAGTGTCGAAGCGTTCAGAGCTGCGTTCAGAGCTCTAGGCCCACCTCCAGGGACCAAGGTTGATGCGAGTCTACCAATGGGGAATCAATTGGACAACGGCGATAGGATTCTCCGCTGATCAGACGCAAGTCGAGCAGAGACCTGCATATCTTGGTACGATAGAATTGAGAAGCCGGGTGGTCTCGGACGAGGATTGGCTGACCTTACAGCGGTGTAGGTGGTCGAGTATGACATGGCCAGTATATCTTGCAGCGAGGCAGCCTTTAGCCAGCCACAACTTCATCAGGCTCTATTTTCACACAGGCCTCTGATGAATCATGTTCTCACCCCGCTGGTGTTTGCATGACACTGCGAGTTGATAAGACTGGCCGTAGAGTAATCTAATCTTTGGACGTAGAGACTGCATGCCCAAAGCCTGGTACTATGTAAGATACATAGTACTGATATCTACCCGGAAATGCAAGTCCCTCAAAGGCCCAAGCCCACCCCCGGGTTTATCGGATTTTGGAGAGATTGCATTACCTTAGTTACAAATTACCTTACAATTGACTTTGCCGGGTTGATAGACTAGCAGAGTTCACCCCTGTCATTCCTCTGTCTTGCACACGTTTTGCGTCTACACTTCACTATCAAGCACAGTCTGATTGGCCACAAGTAGAGGGAGATTAGGGACCGTTGGAGGGGTGTGTGTATTGCACTTGTACCTAGCTATCTAAGTGCTAAGGTACCTTATCCCGCTATGAAATATTTTCCATCTGGCTTTGCTAGTCCAAATGTACTTGGCGTATTTCCGGCTTAACAACACCCATCAACGCTTTTCCAACAAGATGCTGCAACCTCGAAGGAACGGAACATCCTTATTTCAACTCCCTACTCTCAATCATCATTCTCACATTGTTGTATACAAATTACCAGCCGCACATCATAAGGCGGCTCCCAAGTCTCGCAGGGTCCGAAGGAAATGCTGGAACCGGGCCGTGAGTCCCCACGTCAAACCCTGACGATGCTCTACCATGTGGGGCTGGAACCATGAAAAAATGTCCGTACAGTACTCTTTCCTTCATCAATCGTTAAAGCTGAGCACTGAACATACCCTGGGAGCGATGGCTTCTCTTTGCGCCTCAAGTCACTCGGCAACTTCCTTGAAAAGCATTGCTAATCTCAACTGCGTCAGGCTTTGAATACTGTTCAAGATATAAACTTCCACTCCTCGGACTCGGACGGCCTCAACGTCTGTGAAACGACCACCAGATACCGAGGAGGGTTCCTTGGAGCCCATGACATCGGTGATGGCAAACATGCTGTTCTCCTACCAAAAGCCGCTCGAAGTTGGCCATCTGCTATACGGCGCTTTGGATACTCCAACCCGGATGCTTTGTCACTCGCTGGAATTGCAAAGACTACATGGACGGCGTAGTGCAGACGGCTAGCGAAGCCGTGCTTGTCGCCGAACTTGCTTCTCTATCGCTGGAGTTCACCCGACTTTCCCAGCCAACGGGCGATGCTGAATACTATGATGCTATCCAGCGCCCATCACAGATGATCTCGAGAGAAACCAAGAATTGAGCAAATTGCCAGGGCTCTGGCCGGTTGTTATGAATGCGAAATTAATGACCTTTCAAGGGACGAGTTTCACACCAGGCGATATGGCTGATTCGGTCTACGAGTATCTCCCCAAGCAGTATATGCTACTTGGTGGTAGCAGTCGAATGGAGAGGATGTACAACTCCTCCATCAACGCTGCCGAGAACCATATCTTCTTCCGTCTTATAGTACCAGAAAACAAACATAGACTAATATCAGGAGACGTGCAGGTGCTGGAAATGTCACCAAATGGCACCCAGGTAGTCGCTGACCCGAAGGGTCAGCATCATGGCTGTTCCTTTGGTGGGATGGTTGGCATTGGGGCCAAACTATTTGATCGAAACACTCATATGGACATGGCACGCAGACTCGTCAACGGCTGTGTTTGGGCTTACGATAACATGCCCTCGGGCATTGCGCCAAAGGTACTCCACCTGGTGGCGTGCGATGAGAAAGACTGCACGTAGAATGATGCAAAATGGCATGGACAGATTCGGTGAAGATCAGAATCCGTCTCGATTCGAGAGCAGCAACGAGAAGCTGGATTGTTTGATTGAGAAAAGAGGGTTTGAAGCCCGGGAGCACTGGGTACTCCGAGTCCAGCTATGGACTGCGGCCCGAGGCGATCGAATCTATATTCATCCACCATCGTTCAAACGGGAGAGAGAGACTTGCCGGAGTCGGCTTGGCGAGTGTTCGTAGCTATTGAGGAGCAAGCAAAAACCGAATCTGCATATGCAAGGATATTTGACGTGCGGTACTCTACGTTGATCAAAATCATGTTGCCCTCCCCCACGCCAAACACTGAGCCTCAACGCCATTCCTGGTTGCGTATTCTCTCGTGTTTCTTTTCAAAAAGACGCCAGATTTCAACATGACCGTCAGCACTACACAGCCGACGTAGAGACTCATCTTTGAGCACCAAAAATTGCGGCAAACAAAACCAAATGGAGAACTTCTGGCTAGCTGAAACACTTAAGCATTTCTACCTCATCTCCAGCAAGCCGGACGTCCTGAGTCTCGACGACTATGTACTGTAGGTCTGAATTCAATATCAAATGCCGGGGCCGTGAATTGCTCATACTTTCTCCAAACAAAAGAAATACGGAAACACACGCGTTTAGACGGCCATGGCCTGGCTCTACCACTAGATCTGAATCAAGTCTTCTATCGGAAAAGAGAAGGATGCTCTGGTGAAAGCAATCCTAGCGGCAAAAGTGCATGATGTTGTGGACACACGCTCAATTGAGCTCGCCCAGTGCTTGCTCTACTCTCTATCACACAGTGGAGATAGGATGATGCCGACGAAAAAGCCCACATCTGCAAATCGGGAACACCGGCTCCTAGTCCCCCCGGTTTGACCTTGAGCTAATCGAGCCCCCACAAAGTTATTGTCGGGCTGCTTGAGCGCCCGGGGTTGGAACTTCGGCTCTGCTCGGTCTCCTGGCAGTCCCGACGCTGTGGTGGCGCAAGGTCAAATGGGAGGCGCGGTAGCCATGCAGGGGCTGGCAAACGCATCTGCTCGAGTATGAGCTGAGGTGAGGGTTAGGCAGTGAGGCTGGGAATGGTCTGCTGCGTCCACCGCAATGGTCGGATTGTGCAGTGGCCTTTGTACAAGATCGGTACTCGAGTCAAGCGGCTCAGGAGACTGGATCTCGGCGCTGCGATCTGATGGCACACCATGTGGGCTTTCTGTTCGGCCGACGCCTTATTCTGTCATTCCGGGCAGTGTGGACGACAAGCTACCTGAACCATAGGTCGCTCAGCTCCCCGCAAGCCGGTACCGAACTCCCTCACGAGACGCCTCATGACCATCCCATCTTTACCCGCACGTCCTCAATCCACTTTCCAACCTGCTTGACATTACTCTTCACCATTCTATCCCGTGTGGCACGAACACTCTTCGTCTTCGCCTTTCTCTCCTCATCCGACATCTGCACCACTTTCTTTATCGCATCCATTTCCGTCTCCCCTTGCTCCTGAACATAGACGTCCCCCTCTTGCAGGTAGGAATACGCCTTCAACGTCTCCCTCGTCGCGATCAACGGGATACCGCCTATCACACTCGCAGGAATCGAACTCGAAGACAACCACGTGAGATACTCCTCTCTGCTCCACGCGGGAAGAAGAGCCGACTTGGTCGACAGGTACGCGTAGTAGTCCAGGTAGTCTAGATCAGAATCGAAAAAGACGTTGTCCTGTACCGATTCGGGAACGGAGTCGTGGACGGAGGCTTCCCAGCCGCCGGAACCGATGATGTGGAGGGAGACGTTGTCGGAGGTGAAGTTGGACTGTTGGAGATCTGCGAGGTAGTTCATGACGCGCGAGTAGTCGCGGTTGTCGGTAACACCACCTTGAATCGCAAATGAGACCTCCTTCTGGTCCTCCTGCGCACTCTCCAACTTATTGGTCGGCGGAAAGACGGGCACGAAAACATCGATCGGCGGCCATGGAACAGGTGTGCTATTGGTATTGCTGGACTCATTCTTGGGCTGCAAGCTCTCCCACGGGCTGAGGCCCCAGCCGGGCTTGTGGAATCCTTTTTGAACATGAGGGGACAGGGTGACGATGGTCAACAGACCGGCTTCGATCCACTTGGTCAAAGAAGGCTCTAGCCACTCATGATGGCCATCCCATTGAGATGCATAGTGGGCATTGCAGAAGAAATACGTCTTCTTCTTCTCGAACAAGATATCCAAGTGCTTGATGATGTTTTGCACATCATACTCGCAGGTCACGGAGACGATGATGTCAGGTTCGACCAGGTTCAGCGCGTTGATGTCGTAGTAGACGTAATCGGGGAGGGGGAGTTCGAACGTTTTGAGCAGCTCAGGCATGCCCCAACGTGGCCCTTTGAAGAAGAGGCTCACTTCGGCATCGGGTTGAGAGAAGAAAGAGTGGACGTAGGCGGCATAAACCTCATCATGCCAGCCCATGGATTCCAAGATGGCGATTTTAAGAGGCCTCTTTTTCTCCGGTGGCTTCGGTTGATGGAGAGTGTGGTCTTGGATGACGGCGGAAGAGGATGCATTGGAATGATGAGAGGGAGCGAACTTTTGCCGTTGCCAAGCATTGAGCAGAGGCTTGTGGTCGACTCGAAAGAGAAAGAGAAGCGTGACAGCGGCAAGCAAGAAGAAGAGTAGGAATCTGCGGTCCATGACGAGAGGGACAACGAAGCTCGCAAATTTGCAAATCTTCGCCGAAGATGGTCACCAGAGTTGAAGTACTGAAAAGACAGAGCCATTATTACAGGAGGCCACCGCTTAAAGGAGGAGGCACAAACGTTGAACGATGTAGCTGGTTTCAAGTGGCCAGAAATCGACGTGGCACTGATGGCAGGCATCATGGTGGGCCAGGGGTTTGAGTTGGTGATTCGGGGGATAGCGCAAGACTACTATTGTTTTAGACTGTTAGCTCAGCGGAATGGGCGGCCATGTCGCATGTCGGTGCCGCAATTGTTTGACGTTTATTGTTCCTGCCAAGAAACACCGCCTCCTCAATTTGGAGCTTCTAGCCTCGAGCATTAACGCACACTAATAAAATAGCCCAGGCATAACGTTACTCCTGTTTGCAAAACCCTTGATGAGAGCGCAAAACTTGCAGCCGCCCCCGCAATTTTTTATTTGAATCACCGTCAAATGCACGTAAAAGGTAAAATCGCATTATATAAATTTAAAATCACATTTATACAAATAATTATTACAATAATAATTATCGTAATTATAATAATAATTATTATAATTATTTATTATAATAATAATCATTATTCAAAAATCGAATAAAATCTTTATATTAAATTTCGTTTAAAAAAATTTAATAATAATGTTTTATAATTATATTTTTTATATATTGCGTATATAAAAATTAAATTATATTAAAAATATTTTATCATACGATTTATTAATAAATTTTAACACGCGAGTAAAAAAATGTAATATAAAAATAAAATATAATATTTTGCGTTTATGTGATATTTATGTTTAAACTTTAACATTATTTTTTATTAACATAAATTATTTATAACGTAATAATTTTAAATAATGTTAAATAAAAGAAAAAAAAAGTCGATAATTATATAATAAATTATAAAAATGAAAATATTATTAAATAATAAATAATTAATTAAAATGTGATTATGATTATAATAATTATATAAAAAATTCAATTAATAAGATTTCAATTTAATTCGAAAAACGTTATATTCGAGATTTAATTAAATCAAAAATCGTTTAAAAGTTTTTTAATAAAACGTTTTTAAAGTAATATTATTATTATTATAATTATATTATCGTTTATTTTAAAATTAATTCGAATGTTTATTTAATATAAATTCGAATTAAATTATAATAATAATGTTATTTTAATTAATTCGTACGATATTAATATGCGATTTTTATAAAAAATAAAATCTCATTAATTTTAATATAATTTTATTTTTATTTCGAATAATAACTTAAACGAACGTTTTAAAATCATTAATCAAAATATAAAAAAACAATTAATTATTTATTTTGAAAAGCGTTTTATGTTATATTTAAACGAGTTAATATATATATTATTCAAATAATTTAATCTCGTTTTCGACGAAAGCATCGTTTAAAAAACTTTATATTATTTTAATTAATTTTATAAATAAATGAAAAGAATTATTAATTAGCGTAATGTTTTTTTACGTAATAATTAATTTGTTACATTAATTAATTAACGAATTAATTAATTAATTTTTTTAAATAAATTAACGATTTATAAACGAGTTAATAAACATTTTATTATTTTTATCAATTAAATATTAAAATCTTTAGACGATAAAAAGTATAAATGAACTTTTTTAAATATGCGATCGTGAATTTATAAAGAATTCAAGCGATTAAAGAAATAAAATATGTTATTTATCTTCATTATAAAAGATTATTTATTATAAATAATTCTTTAAAATTCGATTATTCAAAAAATTTTTATCGATTTCGTATAAAATTACATTTTTTTATTATTATAATTATTTCGAAAAAAGCGAATTTCGATTAATAATTATATGCGATAATGCGTCGATTTATCACAGTTTTAAATTAATTAACATATATTACGATATAAAAATTTTATTAAAATATTTATTTTTATATTCGTTTAATTTTAATTCGATCGAGATTTCGTTTTCGATATTTAAAACGTGAATTAAACGATATTAAAATATAATTATATTATATTTCGATAAAAACCGATATAATAACTTTTTAAATTTAATTATTTTTACGTAAAAGAAATAATATAACGCGATTTTTTTTTAAAAAAAGTGAAATATATTATAAAAGTTAAAACGAGATAAATGTTATTAAAGACGAAATAAACGTTATTAAGACATTAAAAGAATAAATTGTTATAAATATTTATATATATCGTTTATTTTTATATTCTCATTATGATATATCGTTTAAATTCACGTTATTATAAAACATTTATTTCGTTTATTAATTTTATTCGTAATTTTTATTTTCGATAAAATATAAAACGAGTTTTGTTATAAAGATCGTAAAAATATATATATATATTAAAATGTAAATTAATTTTTTTTACGCTTAAATGCGCTTACATTTTTAATTAATTCGCATTTAATATTTGATTCGATATTTAACTTTTTTCACTTATATTCGAAATCATCGTCTTTTTATTATTAAATATAATGAAACTTATAATATTTATTTAAAAATTTCTTTTTTTCATCTTTCAAAGTTTTTTCGTTATATAATATAACGTTTAATTTTATATATTTAATAAAGTTTTTCATATTAACGTGTATCGAATTATTAATTTTATGCTTTAAAATCATAATTAAAATTATCGTGATTTTATAATTGTAAACACGATTAATAAAGCGTTAATAATTATAATAATTATATTTAATAAATTCAATTTTAAAATGAGAAAAACGAATTTTTTTTAAAAGAGTTATATAAATTCGATAATAATATAAAAAGTTGAATAATCGTAATAATAAAAATAAATATACGATTACGTAATTATTATATATCGTTTTTTTTTTCTTATTTCTCTTTTTTGCGAGTTTCATTTTTTTATTTATTTTTTAAATTACGCTTTTAATTAATAAGTAAACTTATAAACAATTCATCAATAATAAGTTTATTAATTCGATTTATTATAATAATAATTATTAATTAATTAATTAAATTTTAAATTATAATAAAATAATGTTTACGCGAGTCTTTAATATAATAAATCGATTCAAAATAATTCTAATTATTATAATCGTTTTTATAATATTTTCAATAATTGCGAATAACACGTTTAATAACGATAATAAAATTAATTTCATTTTTCGCAATTTAAACATTAAATAATCGTTCGATAAAATTTAAAATTAATAAAATTTCAATAAAATTTATAAATTTGTTATTTAAAAATTTATCGTTATATATAATTATTATAAAAACGATCTTGATAGCAACAAGCTTTTTTTTAATAATATTAAATTTATTATAAATATATTAATATATTAAATTAAATTAATTTTTTTTTTATATTTTCAATTTTATAATTTGTCGAATATCGTATTTAAAACTTAATTAAATTCGCTCAAATTAATTTTTTAAACATTAAAATGTTTTTATTTAATCGTAATAAAAGCTTCATATAATGAAATTATAGTAAATGAAATTCGATAATATAATATATATTTAAACGATATAATATATTTATAAATATAATTCTTTTAAATAATTAATAATAAATATAAAATAAACGAATTATTATTAAATATATATCTTTTAACTTTAATGTTAAATGCGATTTTTTCGTCTTTTTAAAACGATTTTATATTAAATTTTATATTATATAAATTTCATCTTTTTATTATTGAACGAATCGATATTAATAATGTTTTTTTAAACGATAAAAAAACAATACGATTTCGTTTTCGTCTTCGATTGAATTGATTTTTTATAATTTTTTTATAAATGAGATTATTGATTTTTTTAAATATTTATAATCTTTAAAATCTTTTATTAACGTTTTTTATCTCTTTATCTTTTTTATTATCGATCGTTATCTGCGAATCGTTTAATTAATTATCGAATTAAATTATTATCGATACTCGTATTTTGATAACAAAATTAAATTAAAAAAAAGTAATAAAAACATAAATTATTTAATTATATAAAAGTTAAATTTTCGTTAACAAGCATTATTTGATTAAATATTATTTCTTAAAAAAATATAAATCGTTTTTTATTTATTAATAACGTCGACGATAATATATTATATAAGAATTTAAATAATTAATTCGATAACGACGAATTGAATTATAATTTTTTTAAAAGAGATTTAATTGTTACGAGCGTACTTTATATTCTTAATAAAATTAACTTTTCTTTAATATCACATTTCTTTAACATTACCCGATTGAGTTTAACGTAATTCAATAAAAACATTTATTCTCATATAAATGTCTTTTTTTTATATACATATTTTCTTCTCACTTAGTTGTCTTGTTTAATACACTTATATAATATAATTTTATGTTAATTTTAATATTATAATTAAATCATCTCATTCACTTCATTTATATTAATTAACGAATTCAAAAAATCGTGTTGATAAGAGCTTTATTAAAACATAAAAATTATTAAGATATCGTATTCTTGAATTAAGTCATTTATGATAATTGAAATTCGAATAATTCGTATCGAGATAACGATTCATTTTATCAACAATAATAAATATAAAAAAGATATTAAAACATTCATTTGATTAACGAATCGAAAGAAATAATCACACATTATCTTTATATAATTCAAATTAAAACAATATCGATTATATCGTTCGAAAGATTATCATTAAAAATATCTAAATTTTTCACGACATCATCATCGAATAAGAAATTACGATTTTATAACCTTTTAAATTTTTCTTCTTCACTTCGCATTATCAAATTTCTTCGCACGAAATCGACGACGATATAATAAATACTTTTTAGATAAATGACGAAATCAAAAAAACGTCATTTAATTAATATATTGTTTTTATGAGAATTTAATAAATGAATAAACGATTAAATAGTATTTTTTGTTATTTTTTATGTGTTAAATCAAATTTCTTTATCACACGAAAATTATTAAATATATTAAATGAGAAATGTTAACACTTTTCTTTATCACAATATTTTTTAACATTATATCTTTCGAAGTATTTAAACTTCTTTTCTTTTTTCTCTTTTTTTTTTTCTTTTTTATCGATAATCTTTATCGAAATGAAAAAAATAAATTATATTCAAGGTCTTTTAAATAAAATCAAATTACATTATATTTCAATTATATTTGAAAATTTTGAAAACCTCTCTCAACAACATAAATTAAATTTATAATACATTTTTATTAATAAATAATTATTATATTGAGCGAAAATTGCATTTAAGAAGTTTTTTGATATGTTAAATCAATTTCGTTTTAAATGAAACGATTTTCGCGAATTTTCATCTCATTTTTATAAGACTATTATCGATAAAGACGAAATTATAAATTCTTTATATTAATTTGAGCTTATAACTCAATAATCGAATAATATCGTTTATAATTAACAAAAGTAAATAACATAATTGTAACGAAAGATTAATGTAATGAAATTTCAATCACTAAAAAAGTATTTAAAAAATGATTTAAAGAACGAACTTTTTTATAATAAATTCAAGAATCGACTTATATCAAAAAAGAATAAGTTTTTCAAATTATTTAAGCCTCTTATTTTTATAAATGAAAAAAGTTTTATATAAAACGATTAATTTTTTAAAATGAATCACAAACTTATTATTAATTATAATTGATATTTTATTACTAAATTTAAATTAAATTATATTATTTCTAAATTAAAAGAAAAAACTTCAAAACAAATCATGAGACGTTGATTGAGAAATTGTTTAAATTTATATTAATTCTATAAAGAGATAATGAATAATTTAATCGACATTTATGAAAATTTTAATCGATAAGATAATGCGAAACGATAATATGACTCATTTTAATAAAATATTATATCTTTCATAAAATTTTACGTCGATTTTATTTGATTAAGTTAAATTATCGATAAAGATAAAAATAATATAATATGACATTTACGTTTAAAGATTGATGAAAGTTTATAAAAGAATTAAGACGTATATAAAAATTTTAGCGAATTAATATTTGTTAAAAAATATTTACGAAAATTAAATAACATTCAACGTGCTGAATATGAAGAAAAGTTTAAAATATTCACATTTAAGATTGTATTCTCAACAAAAAAATTAATTATTTCAATAACGAGAATTATTCGCATTATAATAACATTTATAAAATTTATTATATCGATCTCATTTATTAAAGTTAAAGTCGAAGTCGATATTAAAAAACTTATATATTATAATTATAATTAAGTTGAATACATTAAACGTAATTGTTTTCAATCGAATAAAAAAGTTATTCGAATGCATATTATAAAAATAAATAATAATAATAATAATGATCTGAAAGACTTTTTGAATGATTCGAGAAAAGATTAACTTTTTTTAAAATTACGATAAAAGATAATACGAACGTGTGTTTAACGAATATTTCAAATAATTTTTTAATATGACGTCTTTTTCGAATAACAATTACGTTATTATTATAAAATCGATAAATAACATTTACGAATTTTCTTGTAAATTGCGAATGTATCGATTTAAATTATTATCAATAAAATCATCGTATCTGAAATATATAAACGCTTATAAATCGAATCTTATTTTCTTTTTAAATCAAAATTATTATAAGATTATAATGAACGATTATTCAAACAATTTATTACTTATTATCTTTTATTTATTTTGAATATATACGATTATAAAAAAAATCTTATCTTATTTTTATCGCTTCGTTAAAATAACACGATTTGATTTTCAAAAAATCATAAATAAACAAGCATAAAGTTGTATTCGATATATTAAAAAATAAAATGTTATTTATATTTGAACGATGTGAATATAATAGAGAGGTTTAGCAACGATAATTAAAAAAATAATTAAAACCTAAAAGCGTAATTATTCAACAATCTAATCACATAAAATAATAATTAACGTTCTCGAAGGCCTTTCTTTTAAATCAATGATTTAATTTATTAAATCATTGATTTAAAAGTTTAATTATCTTATTAATCGTTAATGTGATTATTTAATTGAATATACAAATTTGAATAAATAGTAAATAATTCTATATAACTCTCATCACACGTTTTTTCATTCTTTACAAAAACGATGATTAAACGAAAGACGATTTCTGATGTTGATGTTATAGATACAAAACTCACAAAAAAGCCTCAACTAAAAAATAACGTTTCAACATCGTTCGAAGTCGTCGCTATTCCATCAACAAATACCGTTTCATCAACAAATCAATAATTTCTCACATTACACATATCTCTTAAAAACGTATTAAAGCATCATCGAGCTGCATTTTTTATTTATTCGATGAAAATACAAATCGCTCTTTTTTCAATTGATTTTTATAAGACATTAACGTTTTATTTATAAAACTCAAACGATCTTACGAATTCAAATGATTTTATAATTTCATAATGACTGAGTGTTTTCTCTCGTAAACGAAAAAAAACGAAATTATATTAATCGAAACTTTTTCAAAAGAAAAGAAAAAGTTTTAAAGGTACACATAATAAGGGTAAAAAAAAGAAGCATATAACGGAGAAGAAAAACGATATTGAATTATCACAATAAAACGATTATGTGAATATAAACATATACGCGATCAAATAATAATAAAGAATAAATGATTTTTTAAGTTATTTAATAAAGATCTTTCAAATCTCTACTGCTCCGTCTCGCACATTATATAAACGTTGTTTAAATCGATAATTTAATCAGCGTTTGATAATGAGAGCACGATTAACGAAGTAAGATGATATACTTATGATCAATATTATTTTGAAATATCAAATAAGATATAAAACGATGAATACGATGAATGCCTTTTGATGAAGAGTGTGAGAAAAATTTAAACGATTTATTAAACGTAGATATATTAATGTTAAAACTCGTGTGAGAAATATTTTTGAGATTAAATATAATCAATTTAAAAGAAAAGGTCAATTAGGTTATGATCATAAAATATATGATAATGAATGAATTCAAATAATAGACGTTTGAGATCTTATAATTAAGGCGCATAAAAAGAGAAAAAACGAGATTACATTAATTAAAAGAAAGAAATTTAAAAATGCGAAATATCATAATCGAGATCGTGAACGTTTTAATAAGAGAATGAATCAGAAGAAGAAGGTTATTATTAATGTTTTTAATAATATTAACAACGAGAAAATTAACAATCAAGAAGATAATATCGACGATATTATTAATAACGATAATAATATCGACGAAATTTCGAACGACCTCTTTACATTTATAGAATCGACACGAGATATTTTTATATTAAATCTTTCAAGTTCTTTTAATTCTTATATACAAGAAATGATTGACGATCTTAATGATAATGTTGTTTTCGAATTATTTCCTCAGTTTGTAAAAAAGAAGAAAAAGATTTCTTATAAATAGCATAAATAAAGAAGAATTAGAGCGACTGTAATTATTAACGAATTAATGAACTTATTAATCATTATGATCAATTATCTTCATTATTAAATGAATCGATTTATCGCAATCATAGCGGAAAATGTAAACATATTTATTATAAAATATCAAAAAATTGTTGAGCAATTGAAAGTCATCACGAAATCATTAATTAAAATCGTGAATTATATAAATTAACTCAATGAGAATCAAGTTTATTTCAATAATTTATTAAAGCCTTTTTTTGTTAAAAAAATAATAAATAAATTATAAAACGTATTAAATCAAGAATATGTTATATAACAAAATTAATTTTTACAATTTGAAGCTTTTCAAAAGAAGATTTAAATGATTAAATAAGAATTGAGAAATATTAATTTCATCATAAATAATTAATCATGCATTAACAATAAGAATCTTAAAACAAGTTTTTTAAAACATATTAACCCTATAAAATCATTAGTAAAAAATGTAAATATAATAGATCTTGAAATAATTATAAATGATACGTTTCAAAATAAATATAAAACAAAAAACGATAACGAGATATCAAAAAGAAATAAATAAATTAATGCTTTTGAGATCGATGAAAGCGATGAAAAAATATATAAACATTTTTCGAGAATTATAGATTATATATATAAATAATGTATAAATCATACAAAAAACTTCATCGAAAGCGCGCAAATCGAAAAAACAAAATATACACAAATATTCTCCTTCGGGAAAACGAGTTACACGATTTAAGATATTCTCTTAATTTTATAAAAGTTATATATTTCATCGTTTTATTAAATTCGCAAAAGTATTTACATCTCGCTTTGCGACCGCTTTGTAATAATTTTCAATTAATCAAAAAATGAACTTCTCTCGTTACTATTAAAAATACGTTTATAAATTCAAATGTACACGTCAAAAATTTCTCACAAAAGTTTATCAATACGAAAGAAATTATAAACGGACTTTGTGGCGATGAAAAAGACATTATTCAAAATAAAAAGACTCTTCATGACGTCTTAAACGAATAAAAAATAATTAAATTAATCATTTTATAAATAATCATTTTTTTGATATCAAAAATTAAAGAGCGCAGATAATGTAAAACGTTTAGTTTTATATACGCCCTTCTTGATATTCAATAATAATAAAAATATGATTTAAAAAAGGGTGAAATCGAGGAACTTAAAAGATCTAATTATTTGCGATTTTGAAATCTCATGATTTAATATCGAGATATTGATGTATAATAAAAAATGAAATTTCGAATCGAGTTGCGTCTTCGTTTTCTCGAAAATAAGTGTAATAATTTATTAATAATATGACTGCTCGATAGAGATCTTTTATAAATTGAAAATTCATTTTCAATTATTGTTTTAATGCGTTGAAAATTCAAAGATTTTGTGTTTTTTCAAAATTATGTTTTATTGTGATTTTAACATTCGATATATTTTTATTAAATGCTCTTTTTCTTTTGTTAACGTAATTTATATAAAGAAATATGACGTAACGTTGATAAATATAAACCTTATTTTCAAAGAGATGATATTGTTTAAACTTGTTTTTAAAAATTTAATCGAATTAATCAAATAATTCAAATATTTGAAGTATTTTAACATTTGTTATTTTTTCTTTATAAGGGTCAAAGCTAACGCTTATAAGATCATTTAAATAAATAATTATCATTCACGTCATATCATGAGATTTTTTATATGCTGAATATCAAAAATCTTGCTTTTTTTCAGGCCGTGTAATTCTTTAAAAGATGTCATCGACGAAAACTTAAACGATGTTGCGTTCATTATAATTAATTAATCGTTTGATAATACAAGCGTATAATCGAATGCGATTATAAATAAAAATTAAATGTCAAAATAGTATAACAATATAACGTTTTCGTAAATGCTCGAATATATCGTTAAGCATAATAAATAAATATGTTTTTAATCGCTTAAAGTAATGTGTAAATTTATATAATAATCGTGATTATAACAATTTGCATAATAGTAGATATAAAATAAATTTTGAATTGAGTCGTATTCGCTATCGATATTTTATGCTTTTCAAATCAAAGTAATTAATCAAAAAACGTATTTCTTTTTTTGTAAAGCGCATAATTCTTTATAAATGTTTCGATGTTTATTTGTTAAGATCAAATTCGAATTGATTATATTTCATAAAAGAGACGTATTTATGATGGGGCGTAATAGCGATCACGACTTAAAAACTTAATAATAACATCATAAAGATCATAACAATGATATCTTCTTTATCGATAATATTTATAATGTATAAATGTGATGAAAAATGAAAGATAAATGAAATCAAAAGGCGAAATTAACATTTTGAGTTAACGTCGCTAAAATCGATATATTGTCTAATAAGATTAATGATAAAACTATAAAACTAATTTTAACTTTAAATATTTCTTTTAATTATTGCTATTAAATCTCTTTAATAATAATAAAATATCAACATTTAAGAATTTATCGTTTTTATCAAAAACATTATTTATTATTATTACACGATCTTTTAAATTTACTATTAAATATAAATTAAATAAAAATAATTTCGATATAAATCATTTTAAAGACATTTTAAATAAAACAAAATTAATATTAACATTTAAAACACTTAAAGAAAAGATAATTAAAAAGTTTGATTTTATCGATATTATTGAAATTGATATATCGATCTATTATCATTTAATTCGAAATAAAAAAAATAAACTTTTTTCTTTGATAATGAATGAAATTTATAATATTTTTTTCAATGAATTTTTCGAGATTATATCACAATTATAACGAAATAATCGTATATCGATTAATAAATCATATTTATGCGATTTCGAAATCAAATACAAGAAATGTTATAAACTATATTGTCACGATACGTCAAAACTATTATCAATAGCCGACCTTAGTCGCCGCTAGCCGACTTGATATCGCACATATTTACGAAGTAAACACATAAATTCTTTATACATTTTATATACACACTATAAATATATGATTCAAACTTTATTTTTTAATATATATATATCGAAAAACGCTCAAATTAATAATGTTGAGATTTTTACTTTTTAAAAGATGCTTAATAAATTCTTTATAAATTATCATAATTACGCAAATGTTTTTGATAAATTATAAATAAATATATTATTTTCACATCGTTTTTATGATCATAAATTGAAATTCGTTAAAAAAGTAAACAAAAATTCATTATTTAAAAATCGAATCTATTTATTATCAAATTATAAATTCGAATAAATTAAGAAATATTTGAACGAACATTTAAAAAAAGAATTTATCGTATTTGATTATGCTTTATTCGTTTCATTTATTTTATTTATTAAAAAATCAAATGAAGGTTTACGATTTTATGTGAATTATCGAAAATTAAACGTTATCACTAAAAGAAATCGATATTTTATTTCATTAATAAATAAAATTTTAACAAAAATATAAAATTATAAATATTTTATACGATTTAATATTATCGCTACTTTCAATAAATTTCGAATATATTTAAATAACGAGAACTTTATTACATTTTTTACATTTTTTAAAATATATAAATATCGAATGCTTTTATTTAAATTGATAAATATTATTATTATTTATTAATAATATATGAACGACATTTTCTTCAAATATTTAAATAACTTTTGTTAAACGTATTTAAATAATATTTTTATTTACAATAAAATTAAAAAGAAACACGTTTAATATATTCGATTAATTCTTTAAAAGTTATAAGAAATCGATTTATAAATAAACATTTTCAAATGCGAATTTCATATATAAAAAATCAAATTTTTAAATCTATTAATATTTATTGATGAATTACGAATAAATTTAATTAAGATATAAATCGTCGTCGATTAAATATAACTTATAAATTTAAAGCAAATATAAGTCTTTATCGATTTTTATAATTTTTATAAAAGATTTATAAAAGACTTCTCGAAAATAATCAAATCGATAATTCGTTTTATAAAAAAAAATGTTATTTACGAATAATCACCCGCTTATTAAAAAGTTTTTATTTAATTAAAAATTAACGTTATATAAGCTTTTATTTTGCGACATTTCGATAAATTTAAAAAAACAATTTTAAAAACGAATTTTTTCGATTATATTAACGAAAAAATATTATTATAATATAATAATGAAAGATTATTACATTTAATAATCTTTTATAACAAAAATTTAATTTCGATCGAATGCAATTATCAAATTTACGATAAAAAATTATTCGTTATTATTCGATATTTAAAACATTAACGATTCGAATTAAAATGTATCGATATTTCGATCAAGATATTTACGAATTATAAAGATTTTATATATTTTATTAAAGAACGTGACTTGAGTCGTCGTTAAATTAAATATCTCGATATGTTGTTTAAATATAATATCAAAATCATTTATCGTTCGAGATTATAAAATCTCAAAATTAATGTTTTTATTCGAATAATTAAATGCAAATTTATCAATTTTATAAATAAATAATTCAGATAACAACATTAAATTATTTTTACATCGAATCGTTTAAATCTCGATAATATCAAATTCGAAATTTATGTTATTAATGATTTTTTTATTACAAAATGTTCGAAGCGAATAAAGTCGATAACGAATGTAATAAAATACGCGAGATAATTATTAATAATAAAAAAAAATTAAAAAATATCACATTTAATAAATGCGTTATCACGAACGATATTTTTTATTATAAAAATCGTTTATAAGTATTTAAATTTATATATATAATTATTATTCAAAAAATATACGATTAATTTACATGTGACCATTTAAAAATCGCTCATATATATGAATTATTTAAATGAAAATATTATTGAAGAAATATGAGAATAATAATCGTTATATATATTAATAATTATTACATTTATAAAAGAATTAAAGCTTTTAAACATTATAAATATGATTTATTATAATTACTCTCAATTTCACAAAAACGTTAATAAAACATTTTTATAAACTTTATCGTCGATTTAT